>APFE030841723.1:140476-176432 GCA_000404065.3 Pinus taeda | reverse complement strand
AAAATTGCACTTTGGCTGTCACAGTCTATCCTTATAGCTTCTTGTACTAACCCCATACTTGAACACAATCTCTGCAACAAAATTTCTTCCTTGCTTGCATGAGTGGCTGCCATGTATTCTGCCTCTGTAGTTGATAGTGCCACTACAGATTGTTTCTTACTCATCCAACTGACTGCACCTCCAAATAGGTTAAACACATACCCACTTGTAGATCTTCTCTGATCCAGATATTCAGCCCAGTCTGCATCAACAAAGCCATGAATATCCAACACTCTGTCCAATCCTGGTCTTCCTTGGTAGCACAAAACAGAATCACTAGTGCCATGCAAATACCTGAAAACTTGATTCACCGCTGTCCAGTGCCCCTTCCCTGGTTTTGACATAAACCTACGTACTCAATACTCCCACTGCATGTGCAATGTCTGATCCAATAAATACCATCACATACATTAGGTTACCGAGTGCACTTGCATATGGAACATGGGACATGTCCTCTAACTTTTCTTGTGTCTTGGGACACTGCTAAATAGATAACTTTACACCTATAGGAATAGGAACCTTCATCGGTTTACTATCCTGCATATTAAACCTCTGCAATATTGTCTCGACATACTTTCTCTAGTTTAACCAGAACTTCCTCTTTGTCTGCTCTCTTTTAATTTCCATGCCCAAAATATATATTGCAGCACCAAGATCTCCATGTTGAATTTGGAGGACAATTGGGTCTCTAAATCCTAGATAATTTCTTTGTTATTTCCAACCAGCGACATATCATCCACATAAAAGACTAGATAAATAACATGGTCACCAATTAATTTAAAATATACACAATGATCTACTTTGCTTCTGGTGAAGCCAAGTCCTCATATAAATGTATCAAATTTCTCATACCACACCATTGGTGATTGTTTTAACCCATACAAAGACTTCTTTAGCTTGCATACCACTTCTTTCTTACCCTTCACCACAAAGCCTTCAGGTTGCTCCATGTAGATCTCCTCTTCCAGATCCCTGTGAAGAAATGATGTCTTCACATCCATCTGTTCTACCTCAAAATCAAAAGAAACAACAATAGATAAAAGTAATCTAATAGAATCTACCTTGGCAACAAGAGAAAAAATATCACCAAAATCAATTCCCGACACCTGAGAATAACCTTTTGCTACCAACCGAGCTTTGTATTTCTCCACCTTTCCTTCTACATTTTTCTTCTTCTTGAACACCCATTTGCTGCCAATGGGTTTCCTTCTAGCCAACAACTCTACTAGATCCCAAGCCTCATTTTTGTGCAAAGATGCCATTTCATCAACTATGGCCTCTTTCTAGAGTTTTCCATCCTCTGAATCTACTTCTTCCTTCACAGTACTGGGATCATCATCAGTAATAGATAAAGAAAAATTTGAACAGAAAGCAAATGGAATATACCTTTTGGCTACCTTCTTTCTCGAACTGATCTTCTCGCAACCGGACTTTGTGGCTCTTCATCTTTTGATTCCTCCTCTGCTGTAGAGTCTGATTCTTCCTCCTTTAGCTCAAACTCTGTCTTCTCAGGTTCCTTTGGTTGGACTTCATGTTTAATAACATCTTTCACCTCTCTGAACACCACATCTCGGTTGTACACAACTTTCCTTGTTACTGGGTTCCAAAGCTTATAACCCTTTAAAACATCTTATACCCCAATAAAGGTGCACTTTTAGATTTACTATCAACTTGGTTCGTTTCTCCTTTGGAACATGTACATATGCATCACATCCAAATACCCTCAAATGTGAAAGAGAGGGTTTCTTACCAGCCCATACCTCTTGTGGAGTCTTATCCTCTAATGCTGATGAAGGTGATCTATTGACTAGGTAACATGCTGTCTCCACCACCTCTGCCCAGAATTCTTGTCCTACCCTGACACCACTGAGCATGCTTCTTGCCCTTTCTATCAACATCTTGTTCATTCTTTCTGCAACTCCATTTTGCTAAGGTGTATATGGAGTAGTCTTCTGCCGTGCTATACCACACCTCTTACAAAATTCTTCAAATTCCTTACTACAAAACTCTCCACCATTATCGGTCCTCAACACCTTTATCTTCTTCTCTGTCTGGTTTTCCACTGGAGCCTTAAATTCTTTAAGCCTGTCAAAGACTTTAGATTTATTATTAAAGAAATATATCCATGTATTCCTTGAGAATTCATCTATAAAAGATACATAGTACATAGACTTACCCAGTGATGGAACCTTCACAGGTCCAAACACATCATTGTGCACAAGCTCTAGTATATGTTTCGCCCTCTTACCACCAGAGGGGAAACTCACCAAATTCTGCTTCCCATGTTCACAATTTTCATAGAAATCAAAATCCAGAGAGCTATTACTCATACTTTCTACCATACCTTTACGATGAAGTATTCGAATGCCCTTATCTCTAATATGTCCAAGCTTTTGATGTCACAACATGGTCTTCTCTCCAGAGACCACTAGATTTTCTACTCCACTTTTTGGAACCACAGAACTGTTGCACCCATCAACAACAGTGCTACCTTCTAGCTTGTACAAAGTTCCAATTCGAACTCCCCACATCAGTACTAGTGCACCCCGAACCATCTTGCAGGTATCCTTATCGAACACTATTTTTACACCTGTATCATCCAACTTGCTTACAAAAATCAGAATTCTAGCTAAAGTAGGAATATGCAGAACACCCAGAAGTGTTCTAACCCTTCTACCTTGCAACTTCAACTTTACTTTTCTGTGACCAATGATTCTAACCTTCTTGTCATCCCCCAAGAAGACATCACCACCATCATATTTGTCATACTTGCAGAACCACTCTCTATGGGGAGTGAAGTGAAAGGATGCACTTGAAGCAATCAACCATGCCTCGTGATCTACATGTGTACTTGAAGAAGCCAAGTACACATCCCAACTTTCATCTGAGGTGGTTTTCACCTCTGTAGAAGGAGCATCATCAGATCCCTTTCCTTTATCAGGAGCTTTAGATTTACAGTCCCTTTTGTAGTGCCCTTCCTTTTTGCATTTCTAGCACACCACCTTTACATGTTTTCCTAGAGATTTTGATCTCCCTCTAGATTTAGACCTCCCACTCGATTACTTATTTTTGTTTCTATTCTGGGGCCGCCCTTGTACAAACAAGGCATCACCATTCTGGCTCTCCATATTTTTCCATCTCATTTCCTCCGTCATCAAGGATGAAACTATTTCATGAAACTGCAAGGAAGTTGCATTGCTACCTATTACAATAGTCAGACTATCCCACAAATCTGGTAGAGAACACAAAAAACTGCTGCACTTATCCTCACCTGAAATTTTAATATCAATAGTCGATAATTGACTTACCACAGTATTAAACACATTCAGATTCTCTATCACCAAGTTTCCATCTTTCATCCTTAGGTTAGACAACTTTTTCCGTAGGAACAATTTATTCACCTGAGATTTAGATTGGTATAAAGTCCCTAACTTGTCCCACAAAGCCTTCGTCGTAGCTTCCCCTAATACATTTAGCAATACTAAATCTAAGACACATAATCGTATTGTGCTCTTTGCCTTCTGATCCAACTTCTTCCATTATTCATACGAAACTTCTGTTGGTTTAGTATATGGATCTACTGCGATCCACTGATATTTATCCACCAACAGATCCTCCATCTTAAGTTTCCATAACTCAAAACTCTAACCATTAAATTTCTTGATCTCTATCTTTCCACTGCTCGCCATCTTCTTTCACCACCAGAATCGATCCCGTAGATCTCCCATTGAACAGGGTCTACCATAGGTCCGAGTGAAATCCTCAGCAACAAAGGTGTCCCCTTGAAGCCAAAATAACTCTGATACCAAATGTAGGTTTTAACCCCGTACATAAATTACCTGCATACTAATTCTAAAACACATAAAATAAAAAATGCGAGAGCATAACACATAAAACACATATACACAGAGATTTTCCCCTGGATCAAATAGTGATCAAACTCCATATGAACTTTGGTATGGTAAGCCTCCTACTATAAAACATTTTAGTGTTTTTGGAAGGAAATGTTTCATTAAAAAGATTGATGACAAACTTGGTAAGTTTGAACCCAGAGCAGAAGAAGGAATTCTTCTTGGTTATTCATCCAGAAGTAAAGCATACAAATGTTATAATAAAATACTTCGGAAAATTGTTGAATGCATTGATGTAGTAATTGATGAAGCATGCAAAAATCTGGAATAGATGAAATCAACAAAGGAATATGACAATGAGGAAGACGGTGAATTCTTTCTCGGATAAAATAAAAATAATATAGAGAAAGAAACCAATGAAGCATCAAAATAAGATACAAAAGATATGGAAAAGACTCCATCTAGGCGTGTTCAAAAGAATCATCCATAATCTCAAATTCTAGGAGAAAAAGGGTCTGGATTACAGACAAGAAGAACTCTTAGAGGAACCTCAAGTTATCTAGCATTACTACCCTCCATAGAACCACATAATTTAAATGAATCTAGAAAATATGAATGCTGGTTTAAGGCCATGGATGAAGAACTTGACCAAATTGAAAAGAATGATATTTGGGAATGAGTTCCTAGACTTCATTATAAAAATGTTATAGGAACAAAATGGATATTTAATAATAAGCTGAATGAAAATGGAGAGGTTATTAGAAACAAAGAAATACTTGTTTGTAAAGGGTATGCTCAACAAGAAGGTATAGACTTTGAAGAAATTTTTTCACCTGTTGCCAGACTTGAAGACATAAGAATGTTTCTTGCTCTTTCAATTTTTTGAAAATTCAAGGTATATCAAATGGATGTAAAATCAACGTTTATTAATGTGGATTTAGAAGAAGAAGTTTATATTGAGCAACCAGAAGGATTCATTCTAGGAAATGGTGCAAATATTTTATGTAAGCTAAAAAAGGCTCTATATGGTCTGAAACAAGCTCCAAGGGCCTGGTATTATCGTCTTGACAAATATCTACAACAACAAGGCTTCACAAAAGGTTCTACAGACAACAAATTGTATACGAAGATTGAAAATGATAAACTGCTAATTATTGTTGTTTATGTTGATGATATGATCTTTGGTAGCAATGAAGAATCTATGAGTTAGAACTTTGCTTTGGTTATGCAGCAAGAATTTGAAATTTCCTTGCTTGGTGAACTTATTTTCTTGGTATACAAGTACATCAAACAAAAGATGGTATTTTTCTTTCACAAACTAAATATCTCAAGCAGATTCTGAAGAAGTATGGAATGGAAGATTCTAAACCAGTATGTACTCCAACGGTAATAGGATGCAGTCTCAGTTCTAACGATGAATCACCTGCAGTGGACCAACCAGCATATAGATCTATGATTAAAAGTCTGCTTTATCTAATAGGTACCAGACCTAATATCATGCATGAAGTAGGAATTGTTAGAAGGTTCCAAGAAAATCCAAAGGAATCACATCTTTAGGATGTAAAAAGAATATTCAAATATCTTCAAGGAACTCAAGACTTTAGTCTATGGTATCCTAGAGATATGGATCTCACTCTTCATGCATATACAGATTTAGATTGGGCATGAAATGTTGATGATCGTAAAAGCACTAGTGGAGGTGCATTCTATATGGAATCATGGTTAGTGTCTTGGTTCAACAAGAAACAAAGTTCGATTTCCTTATCTACAGTTGAAGCGAAATATGTGGCTGCTGCATCTTGCTGCACACAACTACTATGGATGATGAAAACATTACAAGATATTCAAATCACATGTACTCCACCCATCTCCATTTTATGTGATAATACAAGTGCCATCAATATTTAAAAAATCCAGTCATGCACTCCAAGACCAAGCACATACCCATTAAGTACCATTTTATACGAGAACAAGTGCTTGAACAAAAGGTGAAATTGGAGTATGTTCCCTCCAAAGAGCAGGTTGCTGATATATTCACCAAACCGCTTCCCAGAGAAACATTTGAATATATCAGACAAAAGCTGGGAGTAGTTCTTGCACCATCTTGCTGTTAAATCCAGTTTTTAAGAGGAAGTTTCCTATACGCAGGTTTCGTGAAGGATAGTCGCGTTTATATGCGAGTTTTTGTGGCTGAAGAAACGTATATGTTTTCCTAATTAAAAAACAGTGGGTCAAACTTTGATATGGGTGCTCGGTTTGATATTGATGATTACAGTTTGTTGTTATGCTTTGTTCATTGATTTTTATTTGACTGATGAAGATTCCTTAATGAATGGTTTGTTGACAATGCACATGTAGCACAGGTTTAGGGGGAGCATTAGCCTTATCAAACATTCTGCATTGTTGGCATTATGGTTGTTGATTTCAGCTATGGTTTCAGATATTCATATCAATTGTTGCATAGGTCATTTAGAGATCTAGGGTGTAATATGTCACCTTCTGTTGTAGTCTATTTTTGAATAAGTTGTATTGGACATATGATCTAATTTGTATCCCCACTATGCATGGGAAGGATGATGTAGTAATTTCTATTTCAGTCATGTATAAACAATTGGTATATCCCCACTTGGTTGGGTGGATGAGTCAAATTTTGTGTATCCCCACTTGGTTGGGTGGATGAGTCAAATTTTGTGTATCCCCACTTGGTTGGGTGATTGATGTATGTATGAGTCATTGGTCTTAGGGAGTTCATACTCTCTTAGTTGAGTTATAGAGTCATGTTATTTTTTTGAACCATATCTCTACATACTTTGCATGTACTTAGGAGGAGCATGGAAAACATGTGTATCTCAAAGGGGGAGAATATCTTGGTCCACCATTTGCCCTTGATGTCAAAGGGGGAGAGTATTTTGGTGTTTCTTGATATGTCTAACGATTTCTACAGCTTGCAGTAATAAACACCAATATGGTTGCCATCAAGTCCAAAGGGGGAGATTGTTGGCATTATGATATAGGTGTTGTCCTTGATGGTAACTCACTCACAGGTCATCTTAGATTTGATAAAAGGAAACTCGCAGTGTAACAAGTCAATTCAGAGGTAATAGGGCATTCGTACAGAATAATAGGAAGTTGGAACAAAGGTCTACTGATCAGAATCAAGAAGTTGAACGAAAATGATGTTTTTAGATGGTTTAAGTTGTATACGTAGGTTCAACTTGACAAAATAGCATATACACATAGGTTCATGGAACAAAAAGAGCGTATACATATGCACACACTTTCATAGTAGGAAAAGCACGTATGAGTTGGAAAATCAAGAAGATTCGAGAGTAAAGAATACCAAGGGTTAATACCATGGTATTACCCACAATATTGAGAGGAGTAATGGTTATTTGATCCCGTCCAGGAATACCACAAGATCTAAGTGTTTTTTTGGTTCGAGGTGTTGTGGAAGGCAAAAATATATAAGGAGGAGAAGATCAAAGGGCCATGTGTGGAAGAAAAAAGGGTTTCTTAGGAATACTTCTATCTGAAGTATATTTTATGTTGCGGGGGTTATGATTATGATACAATCTGAGATATTTTGTGCACCTTGTATACAATGTTGGATCAAGATCATGAGACCTGAAATGACTTATGATTATATGATCTGATATTGGTTGAGCTGGATCTGATTGCTTACGCATGTTTTATTCTTTAAATATCATGATCTGGGTATGTCTGAAGTCTAGAATAGGAGCGAAGTTGTAAGTTAATATTTGCAGATCTATATGCTGGTTCGCCTTGGGAAAGGCATGTATACATGTAGGTTCGACTCTTCCAAGTAGCGTATGCAAAATAAAAGCCTGTTGCTCAGAAATGACTAATCTATTTGATCAATGTTTCGGTTTTACTGCTGTCTGTCAATGAATTATTCTTAGATCTGAAAGTAAAACTGAATGCATAAGGAGTTTGTTTCTGCTTGATTGATTGATTAAGTGAGAAGGGTTATCTTTTCTACCGACTGACTAGATCTCTGTAAATTGAGAGTAGATGTTCAAAATATTATTGGTTGGTGTAGATCTGATTCAAAAGTTTTTATGATTCAGTAGTTTTGGAGGTATATGCAAGTTTTGTTGCAGGAAGTAGTGTATACATGTAGGTTGGGCTCATTAAAGTAGCGTATACATTTTGATGTATGATTCTTGAAGTTGCAGCTAGTTTTGAATAATGATGCAGGTTTTTGGGTTCAACACAATGTTTTGGTGAATGTTCAGATTAACTAATTGTTGGTTGATGCAGTTTGAGTTTCTAAGTTTTGATGGGTCTAGTTTGAAAATTTGATGAAACGAGGCCTTAATATTATATCATTGTGTACTAGGAGCATCCAGTTTGAAACTTAATGAAACCTGGTCCTTGGAGGAAGAGAGAAGGTCGTAGCTTTCTGTAGGTCGGCACCTATGTAATAGTATACATATTAGCTAGTACAAGAGCTAGGGGGCTGTTTCTCCCTTCTAGTAGAAGATGGAAAACAAGAGAAGGTTGTAGCCTTTTGAAGGTGGGTGTTTGTGTACTAGTATGAGTCTGCACCAGTACAAGATTGTAATTTTTTTTATTTATATTAAAAGAAGACGGAGTCGACATCAGCAAGTGGTTATCCCCTGCATTGGGTTTCCACCTTAAATATTGGTGTTCATGTGTTTTCATTATGTGTGATGGTTAGTATGTTATTGTTGCATGTAGTTACTATATAATAAGTTACTAATGCACTGATTAAAAATCAACACATGATAAATTGACTATATCATAAAGTCTTTGGGTATATGCTAGTTTATCTAATCATAGTAGCGTGCACACGCAAGTTCACTTCACTGAAGTAGCGTATATAAATCTATTTGGGAAATGAAAAATTATTGATTTAATAATACTGATTCACCCCCCTCTTAATATTATTTCCAACAATTATCTCTTAGATGGATATTCTTATGTTGGTTGTTGCCACATGGATATTCTCTAAATTTATCTAAAATTTAATTTATAAATCTTATTTTAATTCATCATTCTCTTCTCTTAATTAGGTTTAACTATTTTAGGATTAATATTTATCCTGACATTTATGTCCCTCTTTCCCCTTTTTACCTAATTAAATTACATTATCTACCTAATATTTTCCAACATGGGAAATGTTGAGTTTTTAAGGTAAAATATTATATTTCTTCCTATGATCCTCTTAACCCAAGTTTTATTCTTGATTTAATTACCTCAGTTTCTAACATCATTTACCCTTGATGTGAATTTACCTAGTTTTTATATCTTGATTATATTTATTAATTAATTTATTTTTAATGATTCCAAGAGTGCCAAGTTTGGTTGTGCCCTTCAAGAACTTCCCTTGATGTTCCAAGGGTGTCACGCCTAACAATTTATTTGTGATGCCAAGGGTGGAAAATTGGTCGTGCCCTTTAAGAAATTCCCTTGAAGTTCCATGGGTACCACGCCACTTGCCCTTCAAGAATCCAATGGCTACGAGGGGAAAGTATAGGTGCAACGACGAGACCACTATCATCTCTTATGTTGCTTGCTATAGTGAGACTAATGGTGTCGGGGATCAAGGAAACTGCATTGATGTGCGCCCCCGCTAAAATCCTCATGAGCAACCCAAATTTAGGACCTACCCTCATGACATTGTGATCTTCAAGGCAAATATGTTTCAACCTTTCTAGCCCAAGTCATGGTGGGAGTGCTAGTGAATGAGATCAGGGACACTGTCCCACCCCTCCCATGCAATTCCATCCAATTTGTACAAACCCATCACCCATATGTGAGTTATTCGTCCAAGAAACTAATCTGTGTCTAGAACCACTAACATATCATTAGAATATAGATAAACATATATAACAGGTTTCAAAATTGACTTATAATTTCATAGATAAAATAATATAAATTTTCATCAAACCAGGTGTCGTCAACTCGTCATATGTGAATGCCTCTGGTGGTTTCCTGCCATACTCAATAATCATCAGTAACAAGGTTTCTTAGTGTTAGTCATTGTCCTAATAGCATCATAAACATCACCTAGTCATTCATATCATTGTTCATTATGAACCATAAGTAATGCAAGTGGGTAACATAGGGGACACATCCATCATGGCTATCATCATCATAACATCAATGGAATCATACATATCCATCAAAGCTATCAACATCGTAACATCAATAGAAAACATACAAATCCATCAAAGCTATCATTATCATCATATCAATAGAGAGCATACATATCCTATACTGCTATCATCATCAGAAATTCAATAGAGACCAAAAATAACCATTTATGCTACAATCATCATAATATCAATAGAGAACATGCATAACCATTAATGTTACAATCATCATAATACCAATAGATAACATACATAAGAGAACATACATAAACATCAAAACCACTAATAATAGAGTCATGTGTCTAGATCCTCAACCTGAGGTCCTCAAAGAATAAAGTGTGGGCCTTAGGGATTAATAAATGTTAATGTCATATCACTGTCAGTCAACTAGAGTGGTGCACTATAAAGAACAACTAAGGGAGTACATAAAAATGTCTGAAGGCACCAAAAATGGACACTACGTATCCTATGCCAGAATATGTGTGTATATAGATGTCTCTAGAGCCATCCCAGTGTAGGTTTTAACCCCGTACAAAAATTACTTGCATACGAATTCTAAAACACATAAAAATAAACAATGCGAGAGCATAACACATAAAACACATATACACAGAGATTTTCCCACTGGATCCCAAAATCGGGACCACCAGCTTGATTTTTCATTATGTTCCTTTCAATGTTACAATACATATTTATACATGTTGAAACATCCAATACGATGGGCCAGAAACCATCGTATCCAATACCATGGACCGAAAACCATCACATCCAATACCATGGACTGAAAACCATCGCGTCCAAAAAACATGTGTGAAAATCATGCAAAAAACCATATGTGGGTCCGCCCAACCTAACATAGGGTCTAAAACTAAAATTTTCCGGGGCGCTGCCCTGGACCCCATCAAGTGGGGTTACGAGTGCCCTTCAAACCCCCTGTTAACTACGTGGAAAGAATATAACACAACTCAACACCCAGAAGCAATAAAATTATTCTTCAGGGATGAAGTTTGGCTACAAAGTAAAAATTATGAACACATCCCCTTCAGGTGTAGGAAGTGCCATGAACACGACCATCTCTTTAGGGACCGTCCTCTAAACAAAACCCTCAAAATGCTAAACATGTAAGCAAGAAAAAGGACAATGGAGGCTTCACCAGAGTTGATAATAGGAACAAGAATAGCACGAAAAATATTCCTAAGAAGGAACAACAAACAACGGTAAATCAAGACCAATTCGATGCCTTAGTCAATCTACAAGAAAAATCAGCTCCGAACTACCCAACAATCGTTGAATAAGGAGAATATGAGCTGATCAAAGCAAACATGGAACAAGAGGATAGAGAAGTAGATCATAGCAACAGGGAAAATGAGCACTCACAAGAGGATACTGAAATGGAACAAATAGTGACTGATGAAACCCTAGAGGAGAGTGATATAGAAGAAGCATTGGAAGGGGTAGACCTGGCATCCATAGCAGAATAATGGAAGATAAATGGAATAGAAGAAATCCCATAACATCAACTTCAAAAAATAGAAGGAGCTTACCTCCTCCAAGAGGAACTAAAGTATAGTGTAGTTCACCCCTCATCGAATAGCAATGCATCTAAAGGCATACTAGGAAACATTATAGCAAGAGGGTACAACCCAAAAGTTCCAAGCCGAAAAAGAGAAAGAAATACCATTAGCCATCTCCTATCAAAACTGGGTGCCAAGCTCATCAATGAAAGAAAGGTAAAAACCCTAGTCCTAACCCCCTGTCCTTACCTATGAATTACATTTATTGGAATATAAGAGGACTAAATGGTCCTAGAAAGAAAATAATTTTGAAAAATAGAATCCCGTATGACAAACCTAACATCCTCCTTATTCAAGAAACTAAACTTGAGTCTACCCACTCTCCTCTCCTTCGAAAAATTCTGGTTCAAGAAATATAGCTACTTGGCCAACTCGATCATAGGATCAACAGGAGGAATCATGAGCTTATGGAAAAGCTCGAAGTTCGACCTCATCTCCTCTATTGCAACCCATCACTCCATAACACCATTCTTGAGAATCATAGGCTCTAATGACAACATCTGCATTACTAATATCTATGCCCCCCATAAGGTGATTGAACAAATCAAAATGCTTCAATGTATCTCTAATTTGATGGATTCCATTCACACACCTTACAAAATTATTGTTGGGGACTTCAATATGATTAAGAATTTGGGGAAAAGGGGAGGAATCAAAAAACTGGACAAGGATTTAGAAGGCTTTCTATCCACTATTGAAAGCTTCAATCTCATTGACATCCCTACACAAAATGGTACTTTCTCTTGGAATAACAGAAGAGGAGGTGAATGAAAAATAACTTCCAGGCTAGATCGTTTCCTCCTCTTAGAGGAAGCCTACCTTACCTCTTGGGAAACAAAAGCTCGTATTCTTTCGCAAGCTGGCTCTAATCATTGGCCAATCTCACTTAAGTTTCATATCTCTACTAGTCCCAAAAACAAGCCTTTTAGATTCAAGGCCTTTTGGTTGGATCACTCGGATTTCCTGGGAAAAATGAGGCGAGTTAGGAATAACTCAACAACCAAATTTGGAAACAATATGTACACATTTCAAGATAAACTAAAATACATCAAAGAGGAAATAAAAAAATGGAATAGAGAAACATTTAAAAATATCATCACGGAAAAAAATAAAAATAAAATTGGAGCTCAAAATGGTGCTCCTCCAACAACATATCATTGAAGAAGGTATCCGAGACCACAATAAACAAGAAGAGAAAAAATTACAACAAATATGGGAGGAAAAAGCCACTCGGGAAGAGAAGCTATGGCAACAAAAATCCAGAATAAACTAGCTAAAACGTTGGGAAAGGATCACTGCATTTTTCCACAAATCAATGATCCAACATATAAGGAATAACATAATTTTTTCTGTAAGGAACCGAGAGGGACACCTCATTCATTCACAGGAGGAAATGGAAGAAGAGATAACTAAGTACTTCAGTTCTCTCCTTAAGAAGACAAGGAATGATCATGCATAAGACATAAACAAAATTACCAATCACATTCCCAAGATCCTCACCGAGAATCATAACAAAATGCTTCTGAGAAAGGTTTCACTTCAAGAAGTGGAGGAAGTAGTCATGAGTATTCCCAATGGGAAAGCTCTTGGACCAGATGGGTCTTACCATTGATTTCTACAAAGTCTGTTGGCCAATCTTAAAAAATGATGCCCATGCCCTAGAAGAAGAATCTAGAATCTAGAATCTAAAATTATGTCCTAAAAACCCTCGATGACACCATTCTTACACTTATTCCCAACAGATATTCAACAGACTCCCCAGACAAGTTTCGTCCCATATCCCTCTACAATGTCATTTACAAAATCATCTCCAAAGTGTTCGCCAATCGTTTGAAAACTATATTTCTTCTTCTCATCTCACAACATCAATCAGGCTACGTGGAAGGTACGCAAATAATGGGTAGTATCATCCTCTCCCATGAACTAATCCACTTTCTCAATATGAAAAAGAAACCTCGTATGATGATCCAATTAGATATGTCCAAGGCCTTGGACAAAATAGGTTGGGCCTACATGAGAGAAGTTCTAGTTTCTTATGGGTTCCACAAATAGAGTATCAAATGGATAATGGCGATGGTTTTTGGAGCATTCTTTTCCACCCTCCTGAATGGATCCCCCTCTCAACCTTTCCACCCCTTAAGAGGCATCATGCATGAGGACCTGATTTCTCCCTTTCTCTTTGTCATAATGGTTGAAGGGCTCAGTCGCTCCATTACTACTGCCTTATCTTCCAATGATCTATCCGATCTCAAGCCTTATGATTCAGCTCCTCCTTCCACGCACCAAAAATTTGCGGATGAAACCTTGCTCATGGGTCTCCTTATTGCTAAAGAAGGTTCCTCCTTTAAGACCATTCTTTTTTACTTCTCTGCAGCCTCTAACACCTCCATCAATTAAGAAAAATCTAAACTGTTCTTCTTCAACACTCCTCTGCCCATTCGAAGAAACATTGCAAGAATCCTTGATTTTCCCATAATTACTCTCCCCTCCAAATATCTAGGGGTTCCCCTCATAGACGGGCCATTATCCCGTTCCACTTGGGAAGCATTAATAAATAAATTAGAAAAGAGGTTGGAAAATTGGACCTTCTGATCGCTAAATCTGGCAGATTATCTAGTTCAGGGAAAATCAGTATTATAGGCGATCCCACACTACTTATATTCGGTTTTGGCGGCCACAAAAGTGATCTCCAATGTAATTAGGAATCTACAAAGGAACTTTTTATGGAGTGATCTGATAATCACCCTATGAGTGACCTCAGTTAAAGATTTATTAAATGAAGGTATTATAGACTCATGTGCTAGTGTGTGTGTCTATGTTATTTAAGCAACGGATCAATCATATTGCCACTACATAGACAATTGAATGGAAAGATAACAGAGAAATACAATAAGAAAATACAAGAACACAAGAAATTAATAAGGAGTTCACCCTATTCTCCAAGGCTACATCTCCGGTCCAAGTTCAGTGGTGGCCTTATTTTATTATGTTTCAAGCAGAGAATTACAATGTAGGAGCTCAATATGAGTCACCTGAAACAAATTTTCTTGGTAGGATGGTTCTTGAATTCCCCAAGTCACTGGAGTGCATAGACTCGTTTGCCTACTAGCTCTGTGACCTTCTGGTCTACAATGGAAATAGCCCAATGTGGTGCTTAGTCCAGACATATTCTCTCTGGGATTGCTTGAATCCCTCAAGCTCTCTGGTGCTCTACGTTGCCTTTGGTCAGCTCGACACTCTGTCCTCTTCTGCTTTTGCTTCACTGTCTTTTCCCCTGTGTTCTGTCCTCCTCTCAGGATTCTGGTTCCTCTGACTCTCTCTCTGACTAATTGAATGTCTTTGTTCATGGCTTTAAGCCATTCATTTCCATGTCTGTTTAGTTCCTCTTCCGCCTCCATCGAATTTCCTTCTGTAGCTGCACTTGGAGTTCCCTGGCTCGGCGTCATCATCGACTCATAGGGAGTGGCCACATGTCCTCCTGTAACGCGCCAGCCTGCTTCGTTGGTTTAGTTCTTTGGTTACATCGTGGATGAAGTCTTCCTCCACCGTGGCAGTCAAAATGAACTTCAAATCCTTCTAAATTGCGGCTCATTCCTTCGTCGATTCCGCTTCCCCCATCAGGCGTGATCTTAGCCATCCGATTTGGGTCCTCCAGATCTGACGCCATACGCACGTTTCATGCGGTTGACTTGCTCGACTGTTAACACATGATCAATGATGGTTTTGTCTCTCCTCCACTTGCCACGCATCGATAGTTGAGTGGGATCGCTCCAATTTCTCAAAAACCACTTACTGTTTGAGGGCACCCCGATTAATACCGCCGGTTTTTAGGAGCGTGGGTCCCGCTTTGTCCTTTAGCGCTTTTTTCACTTTTCACCTGTGGTTCTCCAGTTCCCCATGTGTCTGAGTGCTTGGGGCTTCTCCATTTTGAATCGCACATCAAAATCCACCTTTGTTTCCTAATTTGGGGCTCCCAGGGGCTAATTCGGCCTCCCGCGCGGTCTCCATGGGCCTCGGTTAGCGCGCTTTGACTGGGGTCCTTGTCGTTCCACGTTGGCTGCCATTGCCACTAGTTCAGGGTGTTTTTGATCACTATTTTAGAATTTTTAGAAGTTTGTCCCGACTTTTTACAACCATGGCTCTATTTATCTCTCTTTATGGATCCAATTCGGATCACAACCTTCCCACTGAAAGGCTTTTCGACCACCAAAAGTTGGTTTTCTTTCAAGCATCGACTAAGTGAGGGTATTTCTGTCTCACTTGCCCAATCTCAATCCACTTTGCACTACTTGGCTTCCAACCTTTGAGTCCAGTTCGGAGGTACTCAACATCCCCTCTGCGCGTCATCCTCACCTTCCTGTCCAAGACTGTGTCTTCTTGCAATTCATTAAGATATTCAGGTAGCATGTCATCAATAGAAGGCAATTGACTTTTCTCTTCAAGATCCTCAATTAGAGAAGGTTCAAACAACCTCAAGCAATCTGCATTAATGATTGAGTAGATATGCATGTAAGTTGGTAGATCAAGGCAAAAAGCATTTTCGCCAATCTTCTCAAGTATTCTAAAAGGTCCATACCTGATAGGCTTTAGCTTTTTACCTTCACCTTACATCCTGTCCTTGCTGATATTCAACCAGACATGGTCTCCAACTTGAAAATTATGCTCCATCCGATGCTTGTCATGCCTAGCCTTGTATTTGTCTTGGCTCTTTTCCACCTATTCCTTTACTGCATGGTGGATCTCCTAGATCTATTCAATGAACCTAGTTGCCTTGTCCACATCACTATGTCCATCAATTGTGGTATCTTTACCAAAGACAAAATCCAAGGGAGACCTTGGTATGAAACCAAAATAGGTCTCAAAAGGAGATCTTTGTGTAGAAGAGTGTTTTGCTTTGTTGTAAGCATGCTGCACATAACAAAAATGTTCATCCCAAAGCTTAGGATGTTTGCTGCAATATTCTCTGAGTACTGGATCACTGTCCTGTTAACTACTTCTGTTTGGCCATCGATTTGTGGATGAAAAGTTGTGCTTTTCTTCAGTTGGGTGTCCATCATTTCCCATAGACTTGACCAAAACTTCCCCACAAATCGGGTGTCTCGATTAGATACAATAGAAGTGGGTAATCCAAAATGAACCCATATATGTTCAAAGAATAGTTTTGCAGTTTGTTCAGCTATAATCTATTTATTACAAGGTATCAAAATACACATTTTACTGAACCTATCCACAACCACATACATATAATCATGAACTCTTCTAGACTTAGGTAGTCCTCCAACAAAATCCATGGAAACACTTTCCCAAGGGTGAGAAGGAACTGGCAGTGGAGTGTACAAGCCTAGTTTTCTATTGCTGGGCTTGCTCTTAGCACAAATAGTACACCTTCTTACATATATAGAAACTGTCTCATTCATTTTCGGCCAATAACAAATCTTTGGAGCTGTGCAAGTGTTTTACTTACCCCAAAGTGACCTGATATCAAAGAAGTGTGTTCCTCTCTAATTATCTTTACTCTCTCAGTTTGTGGAATGCAGAGTTTCCCACAATGATATAAGAGTCGGTCCTTCACATGATAATCCAATTCTTCTACCTTTTTTCCTTAACTCAAAGTTGCATATACATCTTTAAAGTCTATATCTTGAGCATATTGTTCAATGTAGCTTTCATGTAGTACAAAACTATGCTTAAGTATAGTAGATGCATTTATAATGGGTCTAGATAACATCTCTGCAACTTTGTTATGTATGCCCTTTTTATATATGATGACTAAATGAAACTGTTGTAGAAACCCCATCCATCTGTACTGTCTTGATTGCTGCAACTTAGTCTGGGAGTGTAGATATTGAAGTGGTTGATGATCAGTATGTATTACTGTCTCTTTGCCCATTAAGTAATCTTTCCACGTTTTCACACTCTGAACTAATGCATACAATTATTTATCATATGTAGGATAGTTAACTACTGCAGGATTAAAAGTCTCCGAATGATAACATATCGGGTTACTGTGCTGTGTCAACACTACTCCCATGGCATAGTCACTAGCATCTGTTTGGATCTCAAATGGTCTTTGTAGATCAGGTAGTGCTAGTACAGGTGTTGTACTAATCTTTTCTTTCAAGGTGTCGAAGGCTTTCTGATGTTTTCCTCCCCACTGAAACACCTTGTTCAATCCTATCAAAGCATGTATGGGAGCTGCAATTGAGGAAAAATTTGAAATGAACTTCCTCCAATATTGTGCTGCTCCTAAGGAGCTTCTCACTTCTGTAGCAGACTTGGGTTTAGGCCAGTTTACAATGAATGCCACTTTAGAGGGATCTATTTTCAGTTCGCCATCCCCTACTATATGACCCAGATAATTTAGAGATGTTTTGCCAAACTCACATTTGGAGAGTTTAACATAAATTTTTTCTCTTCTCAAAACATCTAATATCTGCTTAACATGCTTTAAGTTTTCTTCCCATGTTTTACTAAAAATCAAAATGTCATCCAGATACACAATAACAAAATCATCAAGAAAAGGCCTGAGTACATCATTCATTAATCTCATGCAAGTATTAGGGGCATTGGTCAAGCCACAAGGCATAACCATCCACTCATACAATCCCTGCTTTGTTTTGAAAGTAGTCTTCCATGCATCTGTCTCTACAACTCTGACCTGATGATATCCACTATGCAAATCCAACTTAGTGAAATAAACAACTTCCTTCAATTGATCTAAAAGATCATCTATGCGAGAAAGGGGATAACGATTTTTGATTGTTATCTTATTTAGTGCTCGGTAGTCAATGCACATTCTCCACGAGGCATCTTTCTTCTCACCAAAACGATTGGTGACCCACATGGTGATGTGCTAGGCCTGATGAACCCCTTCTCGAGCAACTCCTGCACTTGCTTCTTGATTTCAACATTCTCTAAAGCAGATAACCTGTACATCCCAATGTTAGGCAATGGAACATCTTGCTACAAAATAATATCATGTACTATTTCCTTTTTGGGTGGCAGACCTTTAGGTTCCTGAAATAAGACATCATAGTTTGAAACAATGCTTTCTATATCATCTTGCTGCCGAGCATTACAAACCTCAAATACATTGGTTTTATTAGGTTTCGTTTCCTTTACAACCATTAGTAAGAATTGTTTGCATGAATTTGTCATTCTTTTCATCTGCCCAAAATTTATGAGAGTATAATTATTCTTGAGCTTGTGAGCTCTTACAAAGTATTCAATTCCATCTTTAACAAGTAGACACTTGCTCTCATCTCTATAGAAACAACTTTTCTATCATACAAGTAAGGACTTCCTAAAACAATTCCACATATATCCAAAGGAATTATGTCTAACTCAACCTCATCTACAAATGCTGACCCAAAATAAAACTTGAGTTTGCTCTGTCTAGTCACTTGTAGTTGTGCTTTATCATTCAACCATCCTAATGGGTATGGTTTCTTGTGAGGTGTAGTTACTAATCCCAATTTCTTTACAATTGCTTCAGAAATCAAATTTACTTGTGAGCCACTATCAAACAAAGTATCAATCTTTTGATGTTTCGAAATAACTTGAATATGAAAAAGATCATGTCTTTTTCTCTCATGTTCTTCATCAATAATAGTTTGAGTAGAATTACTAGTAGATGCTTCAGAATTCTTACCTTTTATACCTGTGGCTACAATGCTTTTTTCATCTCCAGAGTCTGACCCCAAATCTTTTTGAATAGATGCAACAGTCTTCTTCTTCTTGCCCTCAGACTTCTTAGGTCTCAGCTCTGGATGCAGAATCCAACAGTGCTCATCATCATGCCCCTCCTTTTTACAGTGAGTGCATGAAGTTTTTCTTTTCTGTGTAGTGTTAGCCTTCCTTGCTTTCCACTTCTGCTTTATTTTCTCCTTGCCCTTGCTTGCAATGGGTTGGGATGGTCCCCCAAATTCTGGATTTCCATTGTTTCCTCTAGCTTCTGGATGAGTAGCTTGTACATATACCTCATCTATACTAGTGGGATTAAACATGAGGATGGTATGCCTCATGTAGTTGTGTAGACCACCAATGTACTTCAAAAGAGTCTCTGGTGAGTCTAATGAGATCCCTAGAATCAATGCTCTCTTTCTAAATTCTTGAGTGCACCCTTGCACACTTTTCCCTTTGAACTGCCGAAGAGTTTGCCAACTCATGAGGGCCTGTTGCATGTAGGCTAATGGATATAACTGCTTCTTGATTGCAGAAACAATGTCACTCCTAATAGAGATAGTCTTCCCATGCATTTTCATGTCAGCTTGGGTTCTTCCTTCCCACCAAATCAAGGTAGTGCCTCCTAGGCATAGGCTTGCCAACTAAATTTTTCTCTTGTATGAGTCAATGTTTTGCACTCTGCAATACACATCAATTTGTCTAATCCAATTGTCCAACTTTTTAGCATTTAGCTCTCCATCATATATATGCAAATCAAATTTAACATCTAGCTTAATCAGATATTCTTTCTTATTATGCATAGGGCTATTAGTTGGTGTGATAAAGCTTTCCTCTTTCCCTTTTCCTTTTGAGTGGTCATGGGAATGAGACTCATCTTCTTCTTTGTCTTGTTTAGAACCTGATGAATCTTCATCCTTATGCTTTCTAAAGTCCCTACATTTCTTCTACCTAGACTTAGCTAGGAAACTCTCTATGAATTGAGGGTTTGGCCCCATAGAACCTTCCTCTGACATTGTCTTCCAAGGATAGACTCTCCCAATTTCAGGATTAGTTTCGACCAACTCTCCTTTTCCTAATTTGAGCTTTGAACTAGTGAGCATTCAACAGCTAAACCAACACAAGCTTGTCTAACCTTACAACCTAGAGCTCTAATACCAATTGATCTGATAATCACCCTATGAGTGACCTGAGTTAAAGATTTATTAAATGAAGGTATTATACACTCATGTGCTAGTGTGTGTGTCTATGTTATTTAAGCAACATATCAATCAGATTTCCAATACATAGATAATTGAATGGAAAGACAGCAGATAAATACAGTAGCCAGATACAAGAACACAAGAAATTAATAAGGAGTTCACCCTATTTTCCAGGGCTACATCTCCGGTCCAGGTTCGGTGGTGGATTTATTTTATTGTGTTTCAAGCAAAGAATTACAATGCAGGAGCTCAATGAGTCACCTGAAACAGATTTGCTTGGCAGGGTGGTTCTTGGATTCCCCAAGCCATTGGAGTGCACAGACTCATTTGCCTACCAGCTCTGTGACCTTTTGGTCTATAATGGAAAGAGCCCAATATGGTGCTCAGTGCAGATAGATCCTTTCTGGGATGGCTTGAATCCCTCAAGCTCTCTGGTGCTCAATGATGCCTTTGGTCAGTTTAGCCCTCTTTCCTCTTATGCTTTTGCTTCATTATCTTTTCCCCTGTGTTCCGTCCTCCTCTCGGGACTCTGGTTCCTCTGTCTCTCTCTCTGACCGACTGACTGTCTCTGTTCATGGCTTTAAGCCATTTGTTTCCATGTCTATTCAGTTCCTCTTCCACCTCCATCGAATCGCCTTTTATAGCTGCGTTTGGAGTTCCCTTGCTCGGTGTCATCATCGGCTCACAGGGAGTGGCCAGATGTTCTCCTGTAACGTGCCAATCTATTTCATTGGTTCAGTTCTTTAGTTAAATTGTGGATGAAGTATTCCTCCACCATTGCAGTCGAAATAGACTTCAAATCCTTCTAATTCATGGCTCATTCCTTCTTTGATTCTGCTTCCTCCATCAGGTTCAATCTCAGCCGTCTGACCTGGGGCCTCCAGATCTAATGCCATACGCACCTTTCACGCAGTTGACTTGCTCGACCATTAACGCATGATCAATGGTGGTTTTATCTCTCCTCTGCTTGCCATGCATCGTCGTTGTGTGGGATCACTCCAATTTCTCCAAAACTACTTACCATTTGAGGGCGCCACGATCAATACCGCCGATTTTTCAGAGTGTGGGTCCCGCCTTGTCCTTTAACACTTTTTTCATTTTTTGCTTGTGGTTCTCCAACTCCCCACGCATCCGAGTGCTCGAGGCTTCTCCATTTCAAATCGTGCATCAAAATCCACCTCTGTTTCCCGATCTGGGGCTCCCAGGGGCTAATTCAACCTCCTGCGTAGTCTCCATGGGCCTCGGTCAGCGCACTTTGATCGGGGTCCTCGTCATTCCACGCTGGCTGCCATTGCCACTGGTTCAGGGTGTTTTTGATCACTATTTTGGAATTTTTAGAAGTTTGTCCCAACTTGGTACAACCATGCCTATGTTTATCTCTCTTTATGGTTCCAATTCGGATCATGGAGAGCAGCAGAGAAAAAGCATAAATGGGCTCTAGTAGCATGGGAAAAAATGTTAGAAAATTATATATTACAGAGCAATGGAAGACATAAAATATTGCAGAAATATAAACACATAAAACACATAAAAGAAGAGATAATGGATATACGTGGTTCACCCAATTTGGGATACCTCCATGGAGAAACAAACAATCCTTCTTTTATATTATCCAACAAAATTAAGAGATACAACCTACAACAGATCCGCTGTAATTTCCTCTTCGCTCTCACACAATTTACTCTCTCTTTGTCGCTCAAAATATAGATCTACATAGCTGCAATACAATTCCCTCATATATAGCAAGGGGTTGCCTTCTAGGGAAAAATACCCTAAACTAAACATAAATTCTACTGTCATATTTCCGCCTAATGAACGACCCATATTGACTAAAAAATTACAAAATTTTACAAGGCAATTTTATGTCTATTTTTAGCTTCGTGGGCACTGCCCTCGGTCTCCCGCCAGGGGAGGGCTCTAAATAATAGTCGTCGCACCCCCTAGACCCCCCTGGTGGCATGCATAAACGGGTGGAATTGTTGTCATATTACAAAATGGGGTCCAATGCGACGATACCTCTGAATAAAGAAGATAATCAAGCTCCAGACCCGACAAAAAATGTGTAGGCCCAAAAAATATGGTGGCCTTGGAATCAGGGACACTAAGCTCCTAGAAAAGGCCTTGGGAGAAAAAAATCCGTGGAGATGGATAGCAAATCCCAATTCCCCCTGGGGAATCCTATGGAAGGAAAAATATTCTCTCACTCACTCACAGGAGCAAATGATAAGGCTCAATGGAAGCATCAAAGGTTCGGTTATCTGGAATCAAGCGTGGGAGAACAAAGACATCATCCAAAAAAATAGCTTTTGGGAGGTTGGAAATGGGGACAAGGCACTCTTCTGGGAAGATGCCTAGAAACAAAGGCCAGAACTCGACAAGGATCAATATCAATTGATAAAGTTTGAGATGAAAAACTGGGGTAGAAGCAGGGTTTGTCACTATTGGAAACCTAGCACAGAAGGGGAGAGGTGGAGATAATGGATTGATCATAAAGAGTGGGTTACCCCTATCAACCATTAGGTTTAGTATGAGGTATCAAATGAACTCCAAAAGAGACAAATCCTCCATGACACCTTCGAGTACAAGATCCGTTGGGGACAAAACCCAGTAGGGACTTCAATATAAAGGAAGCATACATATACATAGCTCAACATGATCAAATCCAATCAGACCCCAAAACGAAATCAATGTGGGACCGAATACATTAGCCAAAAATCTCCATCTTCCTCTGGATTATTTTTCACAGGAAAATTCTAACCAGGGAAGACCTCTGAAAAAAAGGGTTTTATTGGACCTCTAGATGCCATCTATGTCAACAAAAAGAAGAAACTTTAAATCTTTTATTGAATGAATGTACCTATGTGAATAAATTATGTGATTGGGTTAATTTGGTCTTTAAAGGATCAAATCGATATCCCTCCTCCATCCTCAACACCATCTCTAACTGGCATTCATCCTTCTCCCCCTATCCTCCTGTTAACATGGCATGGAATCTCTTCCCGGTCATTGTTTGTTGGGCGCTCTGGAAGGAACACAACATTAGAATCTTCCGGGGAACTCCATCACAGGAGGAAATCACCCTTTCAAAGGTCAAGAATTCTATTCGGGAGTCAGTAGCCTCCTCACTTCTTCAAGATGCCAATGACCCTCCCAGTAGTTGGATGCCAACGGACTTGAGAATACTTACCATGCTGGATCTCCATCTAGCTCGTGCCCCCAAGCCCCCCTTATTTCCAGAAAAAAGAGGAAAAATTGAAAAATGGTTTTCCCCAGAGCAGGGAACTATTAAGCTACATTACGATGGTGTCGCCAAAGGTAACCCGGGCTTGGTAATATTTGGAGGTGTCTTTAGGAATGCTCAAAGGGAAATACTATGGATATAAGAGGGCAAGATTGGTTCATCAACCAATAACGCAACAAAATTACATGCATTGGAACATGGAAACACCATCGCTAAAATCCACAAGCTAAGCCCTTTGATCATTGAAGGTGATTCAACTCTAGCTACATAGGTCAGCAAGAAACTCTAGCAAGGATGGAAGTGGCCAAGGTTTCGGATAATTGGCGCCTAAATAAAATCCTGCAGAGAATTAAAAATAACATTGAAAGCATGGAATGGTTACATTTCTAGGCAATTAGAAGATAAGGGGACAAGTTGGCGGACATGTTGGCCAAGGAGGGGACAATAGGGAGCCTACAACTGAGATCTAGGTCATGGCATGATCTGGAAGAAGGAGATCTATGTCAGCACTGTGAAGCTATCAATGCCAAGGACAACCAAAAAAATGAAAAATAAATGTTCGAGAATCCCAAGTCACATTAATGATGGCTCAAAGTATTGGGAGGACTGTGGTTCTGACATTTATATGCCCAAGGCCGTCCTCTGTTTGATAATAGTGATTGATAACCCACCCACGACCTCTCTCTCCACCAGGGACACCACCATTCTATCCAATCATCTCGATGAGGTACCCTCTCCATCACCTAACTCTCGTACCTCCCACGGGCCATCTTCACTCCCCTTCCCTCAGCTCCTCGCCCCTCAAGGTCCACCCGCTGTTATGAATATCATCCCTCACACTCTTCTTCCGGTCATTCTCTCTGTTCCTGTTCTTTGGTCTTTCTATCTTTCCCCTGCTCACAGTCCATTGTCCCACCCCCCCCTCTCCCATGTCCCCTAAGCGTAGCTCCATCCCAGATCCCAGTCAGGGGTGCGAGCAAGGAAACATGACTTCTCGATGGAATTCCTTAGGTTCTCCTCCCATCACTCACATTGAGTCCTCTGTGAGGCGCACAACTCTAAATTACGCTATGGCAGTGAACCTTGAAACGCAAGAGAGAATTGCTAGCCTAGAGGATCAATCCAGAGCTCTTCGTAGGGGCGTTCCTTCGAAGGAAGTGGATGCAAAATTTGCTTCGATACCTGATCCCACTCTCACCAGAGCTAGAGAAAATCTCTATGCGCGCTCCATCGATATTTGGTGGAAGATGAAGACCATACTGGGCCTGGCTCTGAAGGAGTAGGCTGAATACTCCAAGGTGGTTGAAAATAAAATAAACAACCTTACTGATAAATTTTTGGTTTTCATTGAAGTGGTTCATCACTGTCACTTCATAACCCTAGAATCTCCAAAATACACAATATTAAAGAAGAATTCCACGGCTAAGGTCCATTCAACTGTCGACTATTCTGAAAGTTCAAGAAATAAATGGTAGGTGGCTCCTCCAGCCACCCATTCACCTTAATGTCGTAGGAGGGGAGCACTCGAGAGCATCTGATTAGTCTGGACAATGACCTGGTTATGGAAAATCAGGAATGACTACTGCAAGTACCTTTTTGTTCAACATCCCCCGAGGATATAAGGTTGCAGTAGAGAATGTGGCTATGAAACTAATGTAGAGAATAAAATCCCTCAGAGCTGTCTGTCCAGGCGTGACTCAGTCCTCTGGTCTCTTTTTGGAGTCTACTGAAAATCAGGTTTCTATTCATGTTCCATGTACTAATCTCTGTAATTATCAAAGTAAAAAAAACCCAAATTTTGTAAAATCGCAATGTATCTCGGTCAAGTTAATAGTTAGAACAGACAATGTAGTTGGCTCTTGTGATGGAGAAACTGTCTCGCACAATCCAACCTTTGTAAATACTTCCTTTTTACAGTAATATATCTTATCTTATTTACAATTTGTTTTTTTAATAGATATAAAGGAATAATAATTTTTTATTTTTTTATTAATACAATTTATTGATTATAATAATATAATTACAAATCTTCATTTCTTCCATCACTTCTCAATCAGAGTTAGTTACATATTGATAACTTCATAAAATATAAAAATAAAAAATATTATATTAATTTATTTATTATCACTCTACGAATGAGACAAAATCCAAGTAGATTCATGGGAATTTTTTAATTACATCTAGTTCCATATTTATAATATTTCAATGGTGATTTGAAAACTGATGTTTGTCAGAATGTCATTGTTGTCCCAATGCACTTAGAAGTTCAATTTTGTAAACCTTCGATTCGACACGTGATAAAAAATGAAATTGACATAAACTTGAAGAACCATGTAAACCTGAAAACAAGAGAATAAAAAAATGAGAAGCCTCTAAATTTTAAGAGGGGCTAATAAGTGGGACCAACTGTCCTTTCTTTCGTCTCACATTTGGACTAGCTGTAATCTCGTAGTTGGACCACTAGAGAAAAGACCAAATACAACGCCAAATAATGACACCTTGCAACCTTAGTACTCCTGTACTCCTCTAAATGGTGATGTGAGCTTTGTACTTTTGTGTACCTTTGGATCATTAATTTATGCATTGAGAAAGAACATGTTAAATGTGATGGCCAATTAGATTGCAGAAAAATAATTTAAAATATTGTCAAAAAATATTAAATTTCAATATGTAAAGTAAAACTATGGAAAATTTACAAATTTTTTTAGTCAACCCTAAATTAATATGAGTTTGACAAAAACTCAATGCAATATCCACTGTCTGGCGGTAGGGATAATAAGAAATCAATAATTATAGTACACTTTGAGGGGAAAATCTCCTTTTACCATGGTATAAGACAAGATTTGATGATGGAAATAATACTGAGAGGGGGGTGAATCAATATTATCAGATCAATAATTTTATTTCCCAAAAAGATTTATATACGCTACTTCAGTGAAGTGAACTAGCGTGTATACATGACTATGCTTAAAGAAACCAATGTATATGTAGAGAATTCGTGATTTAGACAATTTATCAAGTGTCGAGCTTAAACCAATATATTAGAGATTTATTAGACAGTGCAGTAAAATAAGAATAAAGCATCACACATAAGAAACACACATGAACACCAAGATTTAAGGTGGAAACCCAATGTGGGTAAAAACCACTTGCTGCTATCATCTCTGTCTTCTTTTAATAATAAGAAAATTTATTTACAGTCTCGTACTAGTGCAGACTCATACTAGTACGTAGGCTTCTACCTGCAGAAGGTTGCAACCTTCTCTCGTTCTCCAGCTTCTACTAGAAGGGAGCTACAACCCCCTAGCTCTTGTGCTAGCTAATATGTTTACTAGTTCGTAGGTGCCAGCCTACAGGAAACATCCACTCTTCCACCAGGGACCACGTTTCATGAATTTTTAGACTGGATACTCCTGGATCACAACTGAAGGCCAGATTTCATCAAATTTTCCTACTGGACCCATCAAAGCTTTTAAACTTAAACTGCATCAACCAATATTCAGTTAATTTGAATAATCAGATAACTAACACCAGAACACTGTACTGAACCCAGAGCCATGCATCATCATTCAGAACTAGTTGTAACCTAAAAAATCATGCATTAGAATGAATCCGCTACTTGGCTGTACCCAATCTGCGTGTGTACACTGCTTTTGTTAATTGAATCTGCGTATACCTTTAAAAAATACTGCAAACATAAACTTTTGAATCAAGTCTGTACCAACTATTAATATTTTGAATATCTACTATCAACTTTCAAAGCTTTACACAGGTGGGGACAAAGATCACTTCTTCTCATTTATACAATCAATAAATCAAATGCCAGCCTTTTATACATTCAATTTTACATTCAGATATGAGAAGACTTCATTTACAGACAACAATAACATAATAAAATTTTATCAGATAGATTAATCAGATCTGGAAAGAAGCTTTTCTTTAGTATACACTACTTGAAGGAACCGAACCTGCGTGTATACACTCTTTGGATAAGATGAACCTGCATACAAATCTGCAAATATTAACTTAGAATTTTGCTGCAATTTAAGACTTTAGATAGGCCCATATGATGATAGGTAACAAATAGAACAGGGACAAAAACATTAGATCTAGTCTCACGCAATATCAGATCATTCAAGAATAAGTCATTTCAAGTCTCATGATTCCTAATCTAATACTGAACTCATGGTGCACATGAATATTTCATATCTAGTCCCAAACATGCCCCTGCAACATAAAATATACTTCAGATAGAAGTATTCCTTGGAATCTTATTTCTTGCACGCCTTGGCCTAATGATCTTCTCCTCCTTATATATTCTTAGGCCTTTCTCAATACCTTGGACCAAAACCACTTAGGAACAATACTTTGGACCCAATACCAAGGGTCAATACCTTGGACCAAAAACTTGGTTTTCCAACATGTACGCGCTTTTCCTCCTGTGAAAGTGTGTATATACGTTATATGCTACTTTTGTTCTGTTAAACCATGTGTATACACACCTTGGACAAAGTGAACCAACATATACCTCTCTTTCTTCATTCTTTGGAGTCTGATTTGTAATCCTTTGCTGTTGACCTGCTGCACTGCGAACTTTCATTTGAGTGAGTTTCCATCAAGGACAATACCTGTATCATAATGCCAACAGTCTCCCCCTTTGGACTTGATGGCAACAACAACACCAAGACACTCTCCCCCTTTAACATCAAGGGAAAAGGGCGGACCAAGATATTCTCTCCCTTATGCTGCTCATGCTCCCCCGCTGTACATGCTCAATTCTCTGATTGAGCTCTCCTTTGTACATGCTGAGATGCACAGAAACTGTTCATGCTCCCCCTGAGCACAAACAAAGTTTGCAAAAATATTCCAAAAGAATAACATGACTCTATAACTCAACTATGTGAGTATGACCTTCCTATCACCAACGACGCATACATACATCCATCTCTCAACCAAGTGGGGATATACCAATTGTTTATACATGACATAAATATAATCACATCATCCATCCCATGCAAAGTGGGGATACAAATTACATCATTAGTCAAATAGGACTCATTCAAATGTATGAGAAGACTTATCACACCCTAGACTTTTACATAACTTAAGCAACAAAAAGTATACATATCTGAAGCCATAGCTGGACTCATCAACCATAATGCCAACAACACAGAATGCGAGTGAAGGCTAATGCTACCCCTCAACCTGTGCTACCTATGCATTGTTAACAAGTCAATGATCAAGGCATCTTTTTCAGTTAGAAAAAAATTAATGAACAGAGCATATCAATAGACTGTCATCATCAACATCAGATAGAGAACCCATATCAGAGCCTGCCCCACTTTTTTCTTTTTTGAAAAACATAATGCTCCTTGACCCACAGAAACCCGCGTTTGTACGCGACTATATTTCATGAAACACGTGTATAATAACCTTTCTCTGAAAAATTAGATTTAACAGCAGGATGATGCAAAAACTACTCCCAACTTTTGTCTGAGAGATTCAAATGTTTTTCTCGACAGTGGTTTAGTGAATATATTATTAACATGTTCTTTGAAGGGAACATACTCCAATTTGACCTTTTGTTCAAGCACTTGTTCAAGTAGAAAATGGTATTTGATGGGTATATGCTTGGTCTTGGAGTGCATGACTGGATTCTTTGGAATACTGATGGCACTTATATTATCACATAGAATGGAGATGGGTGGAGTATATGTGATCTGAATGTCTTGCAAGGTTTACATCATCCAAAGTAGTTGTGTGCAACTGCCCCATATTCTGCTTCGGCTGTGGATAAAGCAATTGAACTTTGTTTCTTACTGAACCAAGACACTAACCTGGAACCCATATAGAATGCACCACCACTAGTGCCTTTTTTGTCATCAACACTTCTTGCCCAATCTACATCTGTATACACATGAAGAGTAAGATCTGCATCTCTAGGATACCATAAACCAAAGTCCTAAGTTCCTTGAAGATATTTAAAAATGATTTTAACTGCTTGAAGATGTGATTCCTTTGGATTTGTTTGGAATCTTCCAACTATTCCTACTGCATGCATGATGTCAGGTCGAGTACCTGTTAGATAAAGTAGACTGCCAATCATGGTTCTGTAAGTTGGTTGATGTATTGTTGTTGAGTCAACATTTGAGCTGAGACTGCATCATGTTACCATTGGGGTACATACAGGTTTAGAATCTTCCATTCCATACATTTTCAAGATCTATTTGAGATATTTGGTTTGTGAAAGAAAAACGCCATATTTATTTTGTTGAACTTGTAGACCAAGAAAATAGGTAAGTTCACTAAGCAAGGATATTTGAAATTCTTGCTGCATTACTAAAGAAAAATTTTGACTCATGCATTATTCATTGCTACCAAAAATGATATCACCAACATAAATAATAATAATTAGAAATTTATCGGTTTCAATCTTTGTATATAGATTGCTATTTACTGAACCTTTTGTAAAACCTTGTTGGTGTAGATATTTGTCAAGGCGGTAATACCACGTCCCTAGAGCCTGTTTCAGACCATAGAGGGCCTTTTTGAGTCTGCATATAAGTTTTTCATCATTTCCAAGAATGAATCCTTCTGGCTGTTCAATATAAACTTCTTCTTCTAAATCTCCCTTCAGGAAGGCTGATTTTACATCCATTTGGTATAATTTGAATTTATGAAAACTAGAATGAACAAGAAACATCCTTATGGCTTCAAGTCTGGCAATAGGTGCAAAAGTTTCTTCAAAATCTATACCTTCTTGTTGAGCAGACCCTTTACAAATAAGTCTTCCCTTGTTTCTAATGACTTCCCCATTTTCATTTAGCTTGTTTTTGAATATCCATTTAGTTCCTATAATATTTTTATCATGAGGTCTAGGAACCAATTCCCAAGTATCATTTTTTTCAATTTTCTCAAGTTCTTCATCCATGGCCTTGACCCAACATTCATCTTTGCATGCTTCTTTTACATTTTGAGGTTCGGTGGAGGATAGTAATGCGAGATAGCTTGAGGTCCCTGTAATAGTTCTTGTATGTACACTTGCCTCTTTTTCCCCTAAAATTTGAGTTTCTGGATGATTTTTCTGAACATACATGGATGAAGTCTTTTCTTCTACCATTACCTCTTCTTTTGGTGCTTCATTGGTTTCTTCTTCAATATGATTTTGATTTGATGCGGGAAAATAATCCCCATGTTCTTCATTGTCATAATCTTTTGTTGATTTTATCTGTTTTGGATTTTTGCATGCTTCATAAACTACAACATCAATGCTTTCAACATTTTTCCAAGTCTTTTATTATAACATTTATATCCTTTACTTCTAGAAGAATAACCAAGAAGAATACCTTCATCTACTCTAGGCTCAAACCTATCAATTTTTTCATGAGTCCTTTTGATATAACATTTGCTTCCAAAAAATTTAAACTATTTTATAGTAGGAGTCTTACCATACCAAAGTTCATGTGGAGTTTGAGTGCTGTTTACCCGAACATTTGCTTGGTTGAGAATAGTTATGGTAGCGAATGCAGCTTCACCCCAGAAGGTTGCAGGAGTTCCAAATTCATCTAGCATAGCTTGAGCCATTTGTTGAACTGTTATGTTTATTCTTTCAACCACACCATTTTGCTGAGGAGTCCTTGTGGTGGAGAATTGCATTTTTATTCCATGTTGTTCACAAAAGTTAAAGAATTCATCCGAGGTAAATTCCCCTCCTCGATCAGATATGAGGCATTTGATTTTTTAATCTGATTCATTTTCAACCAAAGATTTGAAGGCTTGGAACTTTTCAAAAGCTTCATCTTAATGCTTTAGAAGACCTATCCAACACATTCTGGAAAAATCATCAATGAACAAAATAAAGTATTCTTCTCCACGAGGTGATTTTTTCCTTGATGGTCCATATAAATCAGTATGGACAAGTTCAAGAGGCTTAGCCGACCCTTATTTTTCCATGAAGTGAACTCTAGTTTGCTTGCCGATTTGACATGGTTTGCATATTGTATTTTTTGGGATGGTGATATCTGGAAGATCATGAACAACCTTGAATATGCATGCTTGTCTTATTTGAGAAAAGCTTAGATGTCCCAATCTTCTATGCCACAACCAATTTTCATCATTTTTGCTTATATAACATTGTTGTTGTCCTCCTTTGAGTATGTATAAATTGTTTGGAGTTCTTGTACCTTTGATCATAGTCTCTCCTCTATCAAGCTCATGAAAAACACATCCATTTGAACGAAACACAACTTCATTTCCTTGATCACACATTTGACTGACACTCAAAAGGTTATGCTTTAAACCATCTACATACATAACATTTCTAGCTTTAACCTTTTCTTTCAAGAAAATAGAGCCTTTACCTTTTTTGACAGCAGGAGTGTCGTTTCCAAATGAGACATTCTTTTCCTTTTTTAAGGCATTATATGAGTGAAGTTTTTCTTTGTCACCTGTCATGTGTTTTGAGCATCCACTGTAGATGTACCACTGATTTTCTTGTCCTTCTGCATACAAGGCTATACCACATCTTTCTGTTTGAGATTCTTTCCTTCTCCATACCTTGGGATTTAATGGCGATTTCTCCCTTTGAGATGTTTTCTGAAATTTGCTCATGCATTCAGATTCTTCATGACCAAAGTTGTTACAGATTGAGCATTCTATTTCATTTTCAAGAGGAGAAAAGTTATTATAGGAACTTATTTTGATCCCTGTTACATTCCTTTGATTTCGTGCTTCTCTAGTCATGATGGTTTTGTAAGCAACACATTGAGCAACTTTGTGCCCAAAATTATGACATGAAAAAAATTGCCCGTTAAAGAAGTTTCTACGACTATCGAATCTATTAACCTGGAGATTGAAGTTTCTATTGATATTCATCTTTGGAGCAAATTAAGTATGATTTGCCTGAGGTTGGTTGTGGCTTTTATTCATCCTTGGAGTATGATTTACTTGATGATCTGCTTTATGCCTTTACTAACGATTATCATATTGTTCACCAGTTTTTGCTGCATCAAGATAGCTTTTGGTGGAGGTTGACGACTTCTGTGATTGAGATGCTGCTTCAATATATCCAAGACTTGTCTTTATCAGAGGAGAACGCTAAACTTTGATAATTTCATTTAAAGTTTCTGATCCTTTAGCAAATATAATATTGAGAGATTTCGTTTTCTGAGGATCCTTTCTTAGACCCACAATTTCACATTCTAGTTTTTCAGTGTGCTTTTCCTTTTCAACAAGTTGGCATGTCCACATATCTATAATCATATTATTTTCTTCCAAACATATTTTGAGTTTAGATATTTCTTCATGAAGGTCTACCTCTTCTGAAGCATCCCAAACATTATTATCGTCATAGGCCATGAGAATTCTATAATCATCACTATTAGATAAAGCATCACTATCTTCTTCTAAACTATCCCAAAAATCATTGCCATCATAAGCCATGAGAAGTTTGTAATCTTGTCCAGTTTCATATTCATGACTATTAGATAAACCATCACTATTTTCATGAGTATAGTAACTCCTTTTATTCACAACTTGTTTTCTATTCTCTTTTTCATATTCCTTTCCTTTTTCATATTTATCTTTATGAGGACATTTGACAGCATAATGGCCAACTCTGCCACAAGCAAAACATTTGAAAGTTAACTTACCTCTAAACCTTCCAGAACCTCGTTGAAGTTTCTTGACAAAGTTTACCTCATCTTCTTATTCTGAAATATGTCTTGATTCATTGTGTTCTTCCTTTCCTTTTTCCAAGGCTTTAAATGTGGCTTCTCTCATATCTGATGGTCCTCCTTTTCTCATCTTGAAGGCAGTTAAGATTCCATGAAGCTGTGTCATAATGATATTCTGCAGATCCTATTTTTCTTCTATGACAGACACTTTGGATTCAAAGTTAGCAGACAGGGATCTCAGAACTTTCTCAACTAAGGTAACTTCCTTTATTTCTTCTCCCAGATTCTTCATACAATTAACAAGCTCATCTATACATAAGAAGTAACTAGCTACACTTTCATCACTATGCATCTTAAGAGTTTCATACTGAATTTTGAGAGTTTGAAGCTTAACACGTTTTACCTGAGAGTCTCCTTCGTAGCTCAGAATGATTTTGTCCCATATTTCTTTGGCTAATTGAGCTGCATGACTTTGACAAAGTCTGATTTTGACAGAATTCCCAATAAAGTATTGATAGCTTTGGCATTGGTTTCATATTGCTTTTTACATGCCGCATCTGTAGGAATTGATGTTGGAAATGTATATCCTCCTTCCAAAATTTCCCAGGCATCCATTCCAAGCGATTGTAGATAGGCCGTGGTTCTTATTTTCCAATAAACAAATTTGCTCCCATCGAAGATTGGCGGTCTAATTGATCCCATGCTTTCTTGATTATTCATGTTGATGGATCTCCCTTCAAGTGATCAAGCTACTTCTGAAGGACCTTCTCTGATACTAATTGTTGGAAATAATACTGAGAGGGGGGTGAGTTAGTATTATCAGATCAATAATTTTATTTCCAAAACATATTTATATACGCCACTTCAGTGAAGTGAACTACCATGTATACACGACTGTGCTTAAAGAAACCGGTGTATATGCAGAGAACTTGTGATTTAGACAATTTATCATGTGTTGAGCTTAAACTAGTATATCAGAGATTTATTAGATGGTGCAGTAAAAGTAGAATAAAGCATCACACAAAAGCAACACACATGAACACCAAGATTTAAGGTGGAAACCCAATGTGGCTGAAAACCACCTATTGCTATCGTCTCTATCTTCTTTTAATAATAAGAAAATCTGTTTACAATCTTGTAACGATGCAGACTCATACCAGTACGTAGGCTTCTACTTGCATAAGGTTGCAACCTTCTCTCATTCTCCAACTTCTACTGGAAGGGAGCTACCACCCCTTAGCTCTTGTACTAGCCAATATGTTTACTAGTACGTAGGCGCCAGCATACAAAAAAACTCCACTCTTCCACCAGGGACCACGTTTCATGAATTTTCAAACTGGATACTCCTGGATCAAAACTGAAGGCCATGTTTCATCAAATTTTCATACTGGATCCATCAAAGCTTTTAAAGTTAAACTGCATCAACCAATATTTAGTTAATATGAACAGTCAGATCACTCACACTAGAGCACTGTATTGAAGCTAGAACCATGCATCATCATTCAGAACCAGCTGTAACCTCAAAAATCATGCATTAGAATTAATACGCTACTTGGCTATACCCAACCTGCATGTGTATGCTTCTTCCGTTAATTGAACTTGCGTATACCTTTAAAAAATACTACAAACATAAACTTTTGAATCAAGTTTGTACCAACTATTAATATTCTGAATATCTACTGTCAACTTTCAAAGATTTACACAGGTGGGGAAAAAGATCACTTCTTCTCACTTATGAAATCAATCAATCAAATGCCAGCCTCCTTATACATTCAGTTTTACATTCAGATATGAGAAGAATTCATTTATAGACATCAGTAACATAACATAATTTTATCAGATAGATCAATCAGATCTGGAAAGAAGCTTTTCTTTAGTATATTCTACTTGAAGGAACTGAACCTGTGTGTATTCGCTCTCTGGCTAAGATGAACCTGCGTACAGATCTGCAAATATTGACTCAGGATTTTGCTGCAATTTCAGACTTCAGATAGACCCAGAACATGATAGGTAACAAATAGAACAGGCGCAAAAACATCAGATCTAGTCTCACCCAATATCAGATCATTCAAGAATAAGTCATTTCAAGTCTCATGATTCCTGATCTAATATAGAACTCACTGTGCACATGAATATTTCATATCTAGTCCCAAACATACCCCTGCAACATAAAATATACTTCAGATAGAAGTATTCCTTAGAATCTTATTGCTTTCATGCCTTGACATAATGATCTTTTCCTCCTTATATATTCTTAGGCCTTTCTCAATACCTTGGACCAAAACCACTTAGGACCAATACCTTGGACCCAATACCTAAGGTCAATACCTTGGACCAAATGCCTAAGACTAATTACGTTGGACCATAATACCTTGGACCAAAAAATTGATTTTCCAACATGTACGCGGTTTTCCTCTTGTGAAAGTGCATGTATATGTTATACGCTACTTTTTTTCTATTAAATAGCGTGTATACGCACCTTGGACAAAGTGAATGAGCGTATACCTCTCTTTCTTCATTCTTTGGGGCCTGATCTGTAATCCTTTGCTGTT
>APFE030841723.1:102813-131337 GCA_000404065.3 Pinus taeda | reverse complement strand
AGATGAGTGAAAGGGCAAGACAGCTGTCAGTTGTGACTATAGTTGTGCATGTGATTTGCACAATCAATGGATTGAGTATTTCCAATGAGGATTGTATGGTATAGGAAAATGGAATACAAATTTGGAGCTGATTCTTCATTCTATTCTCATGCAGTATTGCGCAGTGGAGGCAGGCAAGCAGCGGGGGAGATTTGAACCTGTGATTGATTCAAATTTGAGCTAGTTTGTGTGTAACAGGTGGAGATAGTACCGAGTACTTGCGAGGATTATTGTACTATGTATTGTTACATGTTCTCAATCAATATAATATATAGATAGTTGTGGGTTTTCAGCTGTATGCTTTCCCCGTGATATACTGCGTTGATATGTGTGATTGATGCTTCAATGTGCGCATGCGATTGTTTCTTAATTCTGCAAAATTGATGATCAACGTAGAGGAGGTTATGTATTATGTGTGATTACGCAAATAGTGTATAATCAGGATAATCTCTGTGAATAAGTGTCATATTATTCAAAATTTCTACATGGTATCAGAGCTCTCTGATTTGTAGAACAGGTTCTACATGATATCGGAGCGAAGTTGATCATCGGATCTATTATTCAGAAAGTGTTTACATTTTATTTCTTCAGGAAGAGTCTGCAATCGGGCCAGGTAGCCTCTGGGTTCATCCTTCTTTTGGAAGGTGAGATATCTGGTGAATGCCCATACAGTCGATCTCTGTACGATAAATACTTTGTTCTCATGAATTTTAGATCAGAAGCGGTTGAGTTTTGAGCTGGTGGAATTCGAATTTGCAGCAGTGTTTTCTTGGTGTCAAAGTTGAAATGTCTTTCAACGGATTGCGATTGTAGTATGCCCTTGAGGGCAACTCGAACTATATTGCATGGAAGGATAGGATGGAGGCGGTGTTAGAAGATAATGGGTTGAAGGAGTTCATAGATGCGGATGTCCCAAAACCTACTGATGCTGCTCAAGTCGGGGATTGGCGAAAGAAGACAACAAAGTGTCGCAGGATTCTATTGGAGGGCGTGAGGGATCACATTGTGTCCAACCTCCATGGAAAGGCTTCTCCATACTTGATGTGGAAAGCGTTGATAGATCTATTCCAAAGCAAGAGCGACCAGAGGAAGTTTGCGCTCAAGGATAAACTCGGAAACATAAAGTGTGAGAAAGGCGACAATATGCCCAAGTATCTCACAAAGTTCACCCAATGCCAGGATGAGTTGGGAAGTGTGGGGGTGACTGTCGATGATGAGGACTTGGTGAGCTTGGCTCTACTTGGTCTTCCAAAGAGTTGGCATTCCTATCAGGACTCTGTCAATGGTCGGGAGAAATTGCCAGGATGGGAGAGACTTTGATCGGATCTTGTGCGAGAGGAGATCAGGTGGAATACCAGGGACGGATCTTCATCAAAGGCATCTGATGAACAAAATTGTGCTTTGGCTACCAAAGCAAAGAAGGGGAAGAACAAGAAAGCTTCTCATTACGGTGCGAAAGGAAAGAAGTAGGACATGTCCAAGGTGAAGTGCTTTCACTGTCACCAGCACGGACACTATGGCACAAATTGTCCGCAGAAGAAGAAAAATAAGCAAGCTGATGGATTTGTAGTGGGAGAGGCCTTAACCTCGTAGTTTGAGCTGGATTTTTCACTGATCGCATGCTTGGTATCAAGTGTGATGGGATCAGTATGGTTCTTGGATAGTGGTGCACCTTTTCACATGACAGGAGATCGAGATTTGTTTTTTGATCTAGATGAGAAAGATCTTGGAGTGCACATCGAGATGGGCAATGATTGTAGATACAATGTGACTGGTATCGGTACCATTTCCTTTGAGAGGGAGTTTGGTAAACCCTTTGTATTTAAGGAAGTGATGCATGTTCCAGGATTGAAGAAGAAGCTTATCTCTGTGGCGATGTTAGAAGACAAGGGATATGACGTTGTTTTCAGCGAGGGAAAGGCTTTCCTGCGTAGTAAGACAATTGGAGAAACCCGGAAGATAGGGGTTCGAGTCAAGAACCTTTATCAATTGCATGTAGATGGCTGCGCAAAAATGGCATGCAAGGCAGAAGGAGTGATGAGCCGGGATGATGGCGAGCTGTGGCACCAGAGATTGGGCCACCTTCACCATGGAGCCTTGAAGATACTATAGCAGATTTTTATTGGGCTTCCTAAAAGCACTCTTGCGCAGTCAGATCAGTGCAAAGGGTGTACTTTGGGAAAATTTGTGAAAGCCACCTTTCACGAGAAGGATAGTCACACCACGACGATCCTTGAGAGAATTCACACAGATGTGTGTGGACCTTTCTCAGTTGCTTCGACAACAAAGCACAGGTACTATGTGATATTTGTTGATGATTTCTCCCGAAAGTGCTGGATCTTCTTCATGCAGAAGAAGAGCGAGACATACTCAAAGTTCTGTGAGTTCAAAGCACTGGTCGAGAAGGAATCGGGGAATAAGGTGAAGGCTCTTAGGAGCAACAATGGTGGTGAATTCATCTCTGGTGAATTCAAGGACTTCTGCAGTACAGAAGGGATTCGAAGAGAGCTCATAGCTCCCCATAACCCACAGCAGAACGAGGTTGCTGAGCGGAATAACAGAATGATTGTGGGTGTTGCATGGGTGATGTTGCATGATTAGGGCCTACCCCTTCACTTGTGGGAAGAGGCATGCAATACTGTAGTATATGTGCAGAACTGTTGTCCTCACAAGATACTTGGCATGAGTACACTCGAGGAGGCTTATTCTGGTAAGAGGCATGATATTTCCCATTTGAGGATTTTTGGTTCTCCTGTTTACATGCATGTGATGAAGGATGCTAGGAAGAAGCTGGAGCCGACTGCAGAGGTTGGGATATTTGTGGGGTACACTGATATGCCCCACAACTATCGTGTGTATTTGCTAGACAGTTGCAAGACTATTGTGCAATGGGATATAAAATTTCAGGAGGAGAAAGCCATGAAGTTTTCACTTGAGAGGGAGCCACACTTGCATGCAGATGAGGAGCTATTAGTTCCTAAGGATGATATTCAGGACGTGGATTAGCCACAAGATGAAGTTCATGGAGTGGAAAAGACCACTCATGCAGCGCCAACCATCAGAGGGCGAAATCGCACTACAGAAGCTGAGCGACTGGCTCAAGATGCAGAAAAGGTTGTAGGACCACCTACAACACAGCGCAGATAGAGACAGTCACCTGATCGGTACACTCGATGCATGGCTCTTGTGAGAAAATGTGTCGTGACTGAGCCATCCTCTTTAGAGGAAGCTGTGGAGGATCCCGCATGGGTAGATGCCATGGTGGAAGAGTATGATTCGATTGTTAGAAAAAATGCATGGGAGATTGTCCCAAGACTAGAGCGGAAATCAGTGGTGGGTTCGAGATGGATCTACAAAGTGATGCATATGGGGTGGCACATCCATTAGATGGATGTGAAGACTACGTTCCTTCCTGGAGGTTGGAGGAAGGAGGATGCTACTTCAACGAAGGTAGTGGATGCCACTGTTTATTGCCAGTTGGTGGAGTCGCTTATGTATCTGGTCAATACACAACTTGATATATGCTATGTTGTTAACCAGTTTTCACAAGCTATGGTTAAGCCAACCAATCTCTTCTGGAAGGAAGGCAAGCATGTATTGCGTTATCTCAGAGGCACATTGGGATATGGATTGTGGTACAGATAGGAGGATGAGGTGAAGCTATGTGGCTTCATGGATGCAGATTGGGCAGGGAGCCCAACGGACAGAAAGAGAACATCTGGAGGGATCTTCAGTATCGGCTCGACAACAGTTTCTTGGTACAAAAGGAAGTAGAGATTTGTAGCACTCAGTTCCGTGGAGGCCGAGTATATGGCAGCAAGTTTGGCTGCATGCGAGGCTATATGGATGAGGAAGATCCCGGTCAGGTTGTTCGGGTCACACTTGGATCCTACAGTGATTTACTGTGATAACCAGAGTTGCATTAAACTCTCGGCTAATATAGTATTTCATAATAGATCCAAGCACATTGACATCAGGTACCATCATATCAGAGATTGTGTGCAGTGGAGAATCATGTTACTTTCATATATTCCCACGGAGGATCAGGATGCTGATATCTTGACGAAGGCGCTCACCAGGAGAAAATTCGAATACCGCAGAGACAAGATAGGGGTTGCAGATATCCATATCTTGTTGAGAGGGATTTTTGAAAATGAAACAATATGATGGAGCTTAGTGAAAAGAAGTCGCCTTCACTAAGTGGGTCCGCAGGCTATTTTTGGCGCAAAGTCTATTTTTAGACTATGTCTATTTTTAGACATATGGATCATGGTCATTGAGTTGCAGGATGCTATTTGTGGATGATTGGTCATGTTGGTAAAAATAGATGGACCTCTATTTTAGACATATGGGCGGAGTCTATTTTTAGACTGTCAGGCTAAAAATAGAACAATCGAATATTATTAGCTCTTAATAATATTTGGACTATAAACATTATCTTATTCTCTTGGAGCACTTCAGTTCGAGCTACGGATGTGGCACATGCAACTGGCAGAAGGAAATATGCTTTTCTTATGGGTTAGTTGAGCTATTGCATGATGGATTTCAGTTAGAACTCAAGTGATTGAGTTTGGTGGAGTTGATTGAGGAGTTGATGGAGTTGTGTTTAGTTTGACTTAGTTGAACTAGTTGTATTTATCTAACTAACAAATACACTAGTGATGAGTGGTGTGAATTATTTATTAATTAATTCATTAATTATTAACTCATGAGTCAACTGAGGAATACATTAGTTAACTCAGTGCATGGACAGTTCAGTGGAGACAAGTGTTAGAGATGAGTGAAAGGGCAAGATAGCTGTCAGTTGTGACTATAGTTGTGCATGTGATTTGCACAATCAATGGATTGAGTATTGCCGATGAGGATTGCGTGGTATAGGCAAAGGGAATACGAATTTGGAGCTGATTCTTCATTCTATTCTAATGCAGGATTGCGCATTGGAGGCAGACAAGCAGCGGAGGAGATTTGAACCTGTCATTGATTCATATCTGAGCTATTTTGTGTGTAACAGGTGGAGATAGTACTGAGTACTTGTGAGGAGTATTTTACTATGTATTGTTACATGTTCTCAATCAATATAATATACAGATAGTTGGGGGTTTTCAGCTGTATGCTTTCCCCGTGATATATCTGTGTGATATGTGTGATTGATGCTTTCAATGTGTGCATGTGATTGTTTTCTTAATTCCGCAAAATTGATGATCAACGTAGAGGAGGTTATGTATTATGCATGATTCTGCAAATAGTGTATAATCAGGATAATCTCTGTGAATAAGTGTCATATTATTCAAAATTTCTACAAATACATTTGCATATATGAAGGAAAATCTAATTGAAAAGCATTATTTCCAACTTGTTTAGGGATCTTGAATGGACCATAACAAATAGGCTTCAACTTTTTACCTTCTCCTTGCATTCTTTCCTTACTAATATGCAACCATACCTCATCTCCTTCTTGAAACTTATGATCAACTCTATGTTTATCATGTCTCTCCTTGTACTTGCCTTGACTTTTTTCAAGCTATTCTTGAAATTGCTGATGTATGAGCTGAATTATTTCAATGAACATGCGAGCTTTGTTAATGTCACTATGCCCATCAATGGCAACATCCTTCTCAAGAATGAAATCTAAAGGTGACTTAGGCAAATACCCAAAACAAGCTTCAAAAGGTGAAGTATTTGTAGAAGAGTGCTTGGCTCGGTTGTAAGCATGCCGAATGTAATGCAAGTGCTCATCCCAAAGCTTGGGATGCTTGCCACAATAACCTCTCAAAAGATGTACAATGGTTTTGTTCACTACCTCTGTTTGGCCATCTGTTTGCAAATGGAAAGCAATACTCTTCTTCAACTTGGTGTCCATTATCTTCCATAGATTGGACCAAAAGTTCCCATCAAATATGGAATCCCTGTCACTAACAATAGTAGTAGGTAAGCCATAATGAACCCATACATGTTGAAAATATAAATCAGCAGTTTGTTCAACAATTATAGTTTTCTTACATGGCATAAGAATACACATCTTGCTGAATCTATCAACTACTACATAAAGATAATCATGCTGTTTTCTAGATAATGGTAGACCTCCTACAAAATCCATAGAAACACTTTCCCATGGTCTAGAAGGTATGGACAATGGTGTATATAAGTAGATATTCCTATTGCTAGGTTTTCTTGTAGCACATAATGAACAACCTCTAATGAAACGTGAAACACTATCTACTATGTGAGGCCAATAACAATACCTCTGTAAACGTGCCACCGTTTTTCTTACCTCGAAATGTCCAACAATAAGGGAAGAATGGGATTCTCTCATGATAATCAGTCTCTCTCCCTGTGGTATACATAACTTGCCCATATAAAGCAACAAATTATTATGTAAATGATAATCATTCTCCTCAACATGATTCCCTTCACTCAAGTTAGCATATACATCCTTAAAATCAACATCTGATGCATACTGTTCTATGTAGCTCTCATGTACAATAGAATCATTCTTAAGTAAAGTAGTAGCACTAATAATAGGCCTTGAAAGCATATCATCAACTTTATTGAAAATACCTTTCTTGTACCTTATTACCAAGTGAAATTGTTCTAGGAAGCCCATCCATCTGAAATGTTGCGACTGCTGCAATTTACCTTGTGACTGCAAGTACTGTAAAGGCTGATGGTCGGTATGAAAAAATGTTTCTTTACCCATCAAACAGTGTTTCCACCTTTTGACGCTTTGTACCAACACACACGACTCCTTATTATATGCAAGATAATTCACAACAACACCATTAAATGTCTCAGAATGAAATGCGATAGGCTTACCATGCTGTAAGAGAACTGCACCCATGGCATAATCACTAGCATCAATTTGAATCTAGAATGGATGTCTCAAGTCCAGTAATGCTAGGAATGGAGTTGAAATTATCTTTTCTTTCAAAGACTCGAAAGCTTTCTGTTGCTTTCCTGCCCATTGGAAAGGATGCTTCACACTTGTCACTACATGCATAGGAGCTGCTATGGCAGAGAAGTTAGAAATAAAATTCCTTCAATACTGAGCTGCACCCAAAAAATTCTTACCTCTGTAGTGGATTTGGGAGTAGGCCAATTCACAATAGCTTCTACCTTAGAAGGATCAATTCTCAAAGAACCTCCTCCTACTATGTGTCCTAAATAAACCAAAGAAGTATCTCCAAATTCACACTGACATTTTAAGAAATAACTGATTTTTCTTCAAAATATCAAGTAATTTATTAACATGCATGACATGCTCTTCTCTAGTCTTTCTGAGAATTAAGATGTCATATAAGTAGACAATAACTAAATCATCAAGAAAAGGACGTAAGACATCATCCATTACCTGCATGAAAGTTGAAGGTGCATTGCATAAACCAACCGGCATAACAAGCCACTCAAAGAGTCCTAGTTTGGTTTTAAGAGCTATCTTCCAAATTCCACTTTCTTCAATTCTAACTTGATGATAACCACAACGTAAGTCTAACTTAGTGAAATATTTAGCATCTTTCAACTGATCTAACAAATCATCTATCCTTGGGAGTGGGTAGCGATTCTTTACCGTTATTTTGTTCAATGCCTTGAAGTCCACACACATGTGCCAAGTTCCATCTTCCTTTGGAATCAACACTATCGGTGACCCACATGGCGAAGTGCTTGGTCTTATGAAACCTTTGTCCAACAAGTCTTTAATTTATTTCTTTATTTCAGCATTCTCGATGATAGACATGCGTTACATGCCTATGTTAGGAAGAGGACAATCTAGATGTAAATGGATTTCATGTTGAATCTCCCTTTTAGGAGGCAAACCTGTTGGTTCCTGAAACATCTCATGATGTGCATCAACTACATCATATAAATATGATTTAATCTTGGAATCACAATTTTCAAATGACTCATGGTTCACATCAACCTTAGGCTTGATCATAAGAAGTGAAAAACTCTTACTTGAATTAACTAGCCTTTTTACTTGTCCCACATTTACCATCGCTATATTTGCCTTCTTGCAATGTGCCTTGACAATGTACTCCATGCCATTTTTGAAAAGCTGATATTTATTTTCATGGCGATGGAAGATCACTTTCCTGTCAAATAAGTAAGGAATTCTCAAAACAATTCCTGATATATCAAGCAGTACTACATCAAGTTCAACTATGTCAATAAAGTGTGCAGTAATTGCAAAGTGCAGTATGCACTTTCTTGAGACTTGTAAGTTTGCATCCTTGCATATTCACCCAAGTGGATAAGGCTTGGGATGTGGAATGGTCTCAAGTTTAAGCTGTTTGACCAAGTCTTCTGATATGAGATTTGCTTGTGACCCACTATCAAACAGTGTGTCAATTTTTGTATGTTTTGAGACTACCCTCACATGGAACAATTCAATTCTTTCTTCCTCATTAGGAGCTTGTACATGACAATTTGAAGTACTAGTGCTTGCTTTAGTTTCAGTTTCCTTTCCCTTCATACTTTTCAAACCCATGGCTGCAATTTTGGTTTCATCCCCTAAATCATCACCTAAATCTTGAGGTGTAGTTGTAGTAGCTGTAGTTTTCTTCTTTTCTTTGTTTTTGTTAAACTAATTTCTTTTTTCAGGATAAAGTTTCCAATAGTTTTTCTCTTCATGACCTTCTCTTGAACAATGTTTACATATCACTTTCCCACCATCCTTTTTGATAGATGCATTCTTTTTGCCTTTTCTTTTAAAGGTTTTCTCTTTGTTTTTCCCCTTAAAAGGCTTGTTTCTTCCCTCATCAAAAGTGTTTTTCCCTCTAGCCTTTAAATGCGTAGCTTGTACACAAACTTCGTCTAGACTAGTAGGATTGAACATAAGGATAGTATGTTTAAGGTAGCTATGCTAACCACCTATATATTTGAGCAAAGTGTATCGAATTTGTAAGTCTACCCCTAATAAGAGTGCTCTTCTCCTAAACTCTTGGGTGTAGTCTTGAACATTTTGTCCCTTTAGTTGTCTAAAGTTTTGCTAGTTCATTATAGCCTTTTGGAAATGTGAAAGAGGATAAAATTGCTTCTTAATTGCGGTAATAAATTCAGCCGATGTTAAAGTAATCTTACCATGTTTGTTAATTTCATCCTTGGTCTTGGCTTCCCACAATACCAATGCTGCTCCATCCATTCTTAAAGAGGCTAACTGAATCTTGGTGTTGTGATCCTGTAAATTCTATATCCTTAAATAAACTTCCAACTGTCTTATCCAGTTGTCAAGTTTCTCTGCATTGACTTCACCGTTAAACATGGGTAATTCAAATTTAACATCTAGCTTTAAAAATGGACTTTTTCCAGAAGATTTAAGCTTATGAGATTAATTTACTGAGGTAGAGGACGACAATGTAGAGGAAGAGTATGACGATGGGGATGGTGGATCACCATTTCCTCCATGTCCTTTCTTTGAATTATCATCACCTTTCTTTCTTCCTGAAGAGCCCTCTCCTTCTTTTTGATGTTTAGACCCTTCTCCAACCAACCTATCATTCCTTTCCTGGTATAATATTCTTACCATCTCAGTCATGTCTAAAAAAGCTTTTTTGAATACCCGTTCTTCTTCTTTTGGAACCATGTCTTCAGGAACTTCTCCTTTCCTTTGAGACATACTTGAAGCTTCTTCTAAGGCTATTGAGGTTGAATTAGAAGGTGGAGAGAATGGCACCTTGGCCCTCCTTGGTTGAGGATTATCTTGTGCTCTAACCAATTGTCCTTTCCCTCTTTGAAGTTTAAGCTTAGTAAGCATTAAAACTTGCAAAACAGTAAAATATATCTTTGCACAAAACTAATACTCAAAACTTGAGCTCTGATACCATCTAATTTGAAAATGAAACTACTTGTATTTGTTGTTCAAGGTATTCATTTCCATTAAATTATATGTGCAAACTGTTACTCATGTCTTGCAATTGAAACAAATTGTTTTTGGTAAATTTCCGAGTCTTATGTGTGAAGGAGTGTTATTTCATTTTACTGTTTAGCATCTTAAATCTGAAATACACAGCAAGATAAAATCACATAATATAACACAACAACTGATGAGGCAGTTCACCCCTCCTGGGCTACATCTGCTGGGTCCAAGGCCCCCAAATGGGCATGTCCTTGCTCTTATTAGATGCTCAAATTGGTGATACAGTGATAAGAAAGCCTAAACATGCAAAATAAGTCATGGAAATGAGTTCAGAACATAGAAAATAGTAAAGATTGGCTTTTGTTTCACCTCCAATGGTTAACCATAGCCCAATACATCTCCAACACTCCCTAGGCCCTTATGGCTCTCCAAGATTCTCTGCAGAAAAAGTACTTGAAGATTAGCTCTGTTGACTTTATAACCTATACCATTGGCTCTAGAATGCTCAGAATACTTGAAATAAAAAAACATTTCACTCCAAAAGGTTCTGTTTAGTGAAAGTTATGACCAATAGAAGTTTTGTCCAATCTGGCCTAAAGAAACTCCACCAAAAGTGGATTAACTGGAGTTAGGCCCACCAATTTGCCCAACTCTACCCAGAATAGTGTGCTCCGTCTAAATTGTCGGAACCGTTAGAGATAACATTTATTGTTAGGTTTAGTGGTCACATGGACCATCTAAACCCCCATCAGCGGAATCATTTGAACCAACGGTTTGAGAACCGTGGCATAAAAACTATGCATAACCTTCGCCGGAGAACATGCGACCCTATCCACTTTGACTACAAGTTTAATGTAACTGCCAGTGCTAGGTGTGTGGTCACCGAGTTCTGGTCATATTATTTGGGGGTAGGCCCTCTTTGCCGCCACCCATATGTTTGCCAAAACTTAAATATGAGTAATGACCCATAGTGGTTAAGAACCACTCGTAGCCCGCCCTGTTAGGCTGCCTGAATGGCAATGTGGAGATCCGCAGTTGAATCCTGTGGAAAGCCATAAAATTTACTAACCACCATTTCTCCAACCAGGGGCCACGTGGCAGCTTCCTGGCAGGCCACGTGGCGCCCATTGACTGGTCTTCAATATACACAGTCAATCTCATATCCAACCACAGAATGCCAAGTGTCAAAACATGATTGGCCAACAGGGAATATTTCATGGAATATTCCTGAAATATTATTTTTTTTAATATTTTCCAAAGTCAAAACTCAACCCTGGTCAAACTGATTTTTGAAGGAAATTGTAAACTTCAAACCTGCATAACTTCCACATACAGTGTTGGACGTGAGTGTCATTCACGGCTATAGGATCGTATCAACGAGGCCTATCCTATCATTCTGGTTTCAACCAATTCTGAGCAGTTCCAATTTTGAGCATTTTCTTCACTTAGAACATGATCACTTGATCAACCACCCCCACCCACACTGCCACCAGCGTCACCACCTTCACCTCCATCTTCACCCATACCACCTCCACCACCACTGCAAGCACAATAAAGTTGCTTGTGTTCAAAGGATTGGGAAATGAGAATCCAGACCAATTTTGGTTCATGGTAAAAGCCATATGGGAAGCGCAGGGAGTTACAAATGACAATATAAAGAAATCGACATTGGTTAGCACCTTACAGGACCACGTTTTGACCAGCTATATTAAGCACTCCAATGATAATCCAAATGCGGGAATTGCGAATATCCAAGCGGTGCTAAACAAATAATTTAGCAGGAGGAAGTCTAAAGCACAGTCGATCATTGGATTCAAAGAAATCACGATGCTACCAGGAGAGACTCCTTGAGAGTTGGATTAGAGGTTGAAGTGTATGATTCACGAAGCTAAAATGAATCTGATAGATGGACAACATTGCAAATGGTTTGTAGAATCGCTAACGCCACATTTAAGGAGCACGCTATCGCAGCAGAAGATAACAACTTAGGCAGAGGCCTTAGAGATCGCGATGAGGCTTCATGAGAACCCAATGCAGGATCCTAACTTAGGAGTTCAGCAGATCCACGTGCAATTGAAAAACTTATGCCTTGAGATGCAGAGTCTGAAACAAGACAAAATAGCTCGACGAGAAGTGCGTGAAGAGGTGTGGTGCATAAAATGAAAGGGTTAAGGTCATGATAAGGACCACTGCTCGGTGTTCGTGAATTACCTTGCAAGAGGAGGACTGATGTCGTTAATGTCGAAAACATAAGCAGGACCTAGTGCGGTGCCTACTTTGTGGTGCGCAACTTGTCAAATAGGGGGAAAGCATGCTACAGAAAACTGTCGTTTGTTATAGAAGTACACGTAGAATTCACAACAATTGTTTTCTGTAATTTTTGTAGGTCGGTGGGACATGATGAGCACACTTGTTCAGGCCAAATTAGAGCTGCTAGACCAGAATGCAGGAGTGGCATGAATTGGATTTTAGGGGTGCGGAAGAGGCCAAGGTGGAGAAGGACTTGGAAGAGGTTGCGGTTAGTTGATATGCTACAATTGTAGAGGGTCAGGACATTATGCCCATGATTGGACAAACCCAACGTGTCCATCATGTCTATATTGTACTTTTTTTAATATGAGACAGAAGATTGTCCCACACTGATAGCTAGGATATGTGACAAAGGAGTGCTACCACCTCCCCTGACTCATAACCTGTAGTTGATGAGGTCTGAGCCATGCGAGGAAGATCCAAATGTGAACATTGTGATCTGAAGTGGAATCATGACGGGAGATGATAAAAGAAAACAATCGAATATAGTACTTGGGTTCACAAAGCTTCGGCAAAAGAAGCGGAGTTTGATTTGGAGCACACTCGGGAAACCTTCATGGAAGCTAAGAAGAGCTTTGCTGATGCCTCCACTTTAGGAAGCAAAGATAAGATGGAGACAAAGATGGACCCATCTATGATCACGATATTCCTGGAAACATGCATGAAGTTACTGCGTGACAATAAAGTTGTAAAAGCATTACAGGAACTCATTAACAGATGTGTTGGGATCGTGCCAGGAGAACCACACGTAGTCCGAAAGATTGGAAAGCATAAGACGAGGGTGGGAAGAGAAATGAGGTTAATTGTGCAAATTGGAGAATATGAAATGGAACAAGTAATACTGGATTTAGGGTCAGATGTGAATGTTCTACTGAAGCAGACATGGGAGTGAATGGGGAGACCTATGCTACAATGGTCTCTTATTTAGTTGCGAATGGCGAACCAACATAAGATAATACACATGGGCTGATTGTAGGGACTCACTATGGATATTGAGGGAGCGAGTGCGCTAGCATAATTTGAAGTGATAGAGATTGTTGATGACAACTATCCCTATCCCGTGCTCTTAGGAATTTATTGGGCCACTGACATGAATGGGGTGATTAATCTGAAGAAGCGTAAGATGATTTTTTAAAAGAAGTCACTACGCGTATTTATACCTCTAGACCTTGCTGAAGGATCGCACTATACAGAGATAGTGCGTGACTATGAAAGCGATGATGATTTGGACTACATCTATAAGATAACAGCACAAAACCAGGATTTGGTGAATCCCACTGTGGATGGTTAGCTTGCATGGGAGTGCTAGAGCTCCTATACTTTAGATTCAGATGAGGAGACAGAGCGATGGCAGAACTAGTTACATGAGGTGAGTACACTGAATTGTAATATGATGAAAACGTCGCTGCGTTGTGTATCGATAGAAGTAAGGGACTTGCCTACTTATGATGGGTTAAGTGAGCTAGATACCGTCTTGGATAGATTTGAAAGAGAAGTGCCGAAAAAGCAACGCTTCTAGGCCTTGAATTTTATACTGCGCTACGCCCGCGAGGTGGTGGGGTACGCACAAAGGGAGATTTGATGACTGGTGCGAATGTATAAGGATGATGCGTATGCATTTTGGGAAGCCATAGACTAACAGACAAGTATGATGGATGGGATGATCCACACGCAGACCTGGAAAAGTGGACGAAGTTCTATGGAGAAAAGCCACAACCTGAGTGGGTGCACTTGTTCTGTCATACCCTAGATGTTATACCCATGAATTGGTATATAGAGATGGAGCTCGGCCATGGGACAGGTGAATGGGATATCCTACACGAAGGGTTCATGCCAACCTTCAGTTTTGAGGATGGATGGGGGGAAAATATTGATGAAGTGTTACAAGAGATAAAAGCAACGATCTTTAGTATACCATAAGAGCCTTTAGACCCGATTCAGCGTGAATGGGCTACTCAGCTGAGTTGCGTGCTAGAATTTTATAATGTAACTACTGAAGAGGAGGAGGAGGATCCGAGGAATATTAACATTCCAAAAATAGAAGACCATCACAACGTTCAAGGACCACAGATTGAGAACCCTGACATAACCGTGCCAGTAAAAACGAAGTAGGTGAACATTGTTATGGAGGCCGAACCTAAGTTTGCAAAGCTCGACGACTACTGGGATGACCCGGTGGTGGATAAGGTTGTTGAGTTACTCCACGAGTACCAGGACTTATTACTGACCAAGTTTACGAAGTTAAAGGGAATCATCAAAGATTTAGGAATGATGAGTATCAAATTAAAGTCCGATGCGAAGCCAGTTAAGTAGAGGCCTTACCACTTAAATCCGAAATACAAGGAGAAGGTCTGCATAGAACTAGACAAAATGCTCGCAGCAAGAATCATTGATCTAGTGGAAGAATCCAATTGGGTAAGTCTAATGGTGGTGCAGGAAAAGAAGCAGAAGGAAGAGATAAGAATATGTGTGGATATCATAAAATTGAATGATGCTTGTGTGCATGATCCATTCCCAATTCCGTTCACAAATGAGGTGTTGGACAATGTCGGTGGGCAGGAAGCATATTATTTCACTGATGAGTTCTCAGGGTACCACTAGATCAAAATCATGTTGGAGGATACGATCAAGACAAACTTTGTGACTAAGTAGGGTTACTTTCAATATAGTGTCATGCCATTTGGGTTGAAGAACATGCGACCATATTTTTGCGCGTTGTTGTTGTAGCTTTCAAGGAATATAAGTTCTTGGAGGTTTATTTTGATGATTGGACTATATTTGGGCTGGTTAAGAACCATGTAGCAAGCTTACGCTTGATGCTGGATACCTGCCGAAGATACCAAATTGTGCTTAACCTCAAGAAGTTTGTGTTTCTTGTTCCTTTTGGGAACCTATTGGGACATGTGGTTTGCAGACAGGGACTAATGGTAGATCTCGCGAAGATTGTGGTGACTCAGAATTTGGAAGCACCGTGAAGCGTGAAATAGCTATGCGCTACATTGGGACATACATGGTACTACAGAATGTTTATCAAAAGTTATGCCCAAATAACCGGGTCGATGGATAAATTGTTGACGAAGGATGTTACATTCTGCTAGAATGATGACTGCAAGAAAATCCTGGATATATTGAAGGACAAAATGGTCACTACACCGATTGTTGTCTTCTCAAACTGGGACAAAGAGTTTCATGTCCATGTTGATGCATCGTGTATAGCATTAAGAGCGATACTAACATAGGATGGTGGAAAGGTCTTGGATCACCCTATCACATTTGTGAGTCGCAGATTGTCTAAAGCAGAGAAGAACTATTCCACCACTGAACGCGAGGGACTGGCTATGGTGTATGCGCTCCAGAAGTATCGACACTACTTGCTGTGAGGTCACTTTAAGATGTATACAGATCATTCTAGGTTGAAGTACTTGGTCAATAAGCCTATGTTGGGGGGCACATATGCAGATAGATTTTATTGTTCCAAGGATATGACTTTGAAGTTGTTGTGAAACCTGGACGATTGAACACGGGACCAGATCACTTGTCGCGCATTGAGATAGGAGAGGAACCTACTAGTTTGGAGGAAGGATTACCCAACCCGCAGTTCTTTGCTATGCGCATAGTAGATGGACATTTTGAAGATATAGTTCACTTTCTAACAACTGGAACTACGTCGAAAGGATACTCTGTCCAACAGAAGAAGGAACTAGTGGTGCACACAGAAGATTTATCTGTCATTGCGGGGCACCTATATAAGATGGGGAATGATGAGATACTGCGAAGGTATGTACCTAAATTTGAATGAAGCAATATCCTCACAGACACTCAAGGGGGTGCTGTGGGAGGACATTATGCAGGAAGAGCGACCATGCAAAAGATTCTCTGCGCAAGGTTTTGGTGGCTGACCCTTCATTAGGTTTCAAAAACACATTGCAAGGCCTATGATGTATGTCAAAGAATAGGTAAACCATCACGGAGGGATGAGATTCCTTTTAATCTGCAAATGACATTGCAGCCCTTTGAAAAATGGGCGATCGACTTCGTAGGACCTATCAAAACTCAAGGAAAAATGGGCACGAGATATATTATCATTGCAACATAGTACTTGACTCATGGGAAGAAGCGCAGCTGATAAAAGATTGCATAGCCACGACGGATGCGAAGTTTATGTTTGAACACATATTGACATGATTCAAATGTCCAAAGATCTTGATAAGCGATCGTGGTACACATTTCCTGAACGAGATGATCAATGCACTGACAGAAGAGTTTCAGGTGTATCATTAGAAAATCACACCATAGCACCCACAAGCTAATAGGACAATAGCAACGTTTAAAAAAGTATTGGAGACTGTACTGACCAAGGTATTCAATGCACAATGAAGTGATTGGGACCTACGCGTACCCGCAGTATTATGGGCTTATAGAACGACATGCAAGAAATTGATGGGAGAAACACCTTTCCGGCTGGTCTATGGAGTAGAAATTGTAATGTCGATGGAATTGTAGGTTTTTAACCTCGTACAGAAATTACCTGCATACGAATTCTAAAACAAAGAAAATAAAAAATGCGAGAGCATAACACATAAAACACATATACACAGATATTTCCCCTTGATCCCAAAACTAGGACTACCAGCTTGATTTTTCATTATATTCCTTTCAATGTTACAATACACACACACACACACACGTGCATATATATCTACCTATCTATATATATATATATATATATATATATATATATATATATATTATATATATATATATATATATATATATATATATATATATATATATATTGTGAAGCATCCAATACCATGGACCAAAAGCCATCATGACCAAAACCTTGGACCGAAAACCATCGCATCCAAAACCATGTGCGAAAACCATGCACAAAACCATAGGTAGGTCCGCGCAACCTAATATAGGGTCCAATTTTTTTTAAGTTTTATTTTTTATTTATTTATTTATTTATTTTATTTTATTTTATTTTTATTTTTATTTTTATTTATTTGTTATTTTTATTTATTTTATTTTATTTATTTTGTATTTATTTATTTATTTTATTTATTATTATTATTATTATTATTATTATTATTATTATTATTATTATTATTATTTATTTTTTTTTTTTTTTTTTTGAGGCTGCTGCCCTGGACCCCATAGAGGGGGGCTACCTGCCCCCCATTAAACCCCCCAGACACGGGGGGCTGCCACCCCCTAGTTAGCTACGTAGGCTAGTTGTGGAAAGAATATAACACAACCCAAAATTCTCCGACTTGTTGTTTTCTTTCCATAGGGGGCCACAGGAGATCTTAGTCATTTATCCAGCCCTACAACGCCCATTGTTTCTCTACACCAAGAGAACTTCTCAGAGATCACATATTTTGTCAATGCATCTGGAGTATTATTCAAAGTGTCCACCTTTACCAGCAACACCTTTTTGTCTTCTATCATATCCCTCACAAAGTGATACTGAACATAAATGTGTTTTGTCTTTGAATGATAAGCAAGGTTTCTTGCTAAGAAAATTGCACTTTGGCTGTCACAGTCTATCCTTATAGCTCCCTGTACTAACCCCATACTTAAACACAATCTCTACAACCAAATTGCTTCCTTGCTTGTATGAGTGGGTACCATGTATTCTGCCTTTGTAGTTGATAGTGCCACTACAGATTGTTTCTTACTCATCCAACTAACTACACCTCCAAATAGGTTAAACACATACCCACTTGTAGATCTTCTTTGATCCAGATCTCCAATACAGTCTACATCAACAAAGCCCCGAATATCCAACACTCTGTCCAATCTTGGTCTTCCTTGGTAGCGCAAATACCTGAAAACCCACTTCACTGCTGTCCAATGCTCCTTTCCTGGTTTTGACATAAACCTGTGCAATACTCCCACTACATGTGCAATGTCTAGTCTAGTATAGACCATTGCATACATCAGGCTACCGACTGCACTTGCATATGGAACACACGACATGTCCTCTTCCTCTTCTTGTGTCTTGGGACACTGTTCAACAGATAACTTCACACCTATAGGAATAGGAACCTTCACCGATTTACTATCCTGCATATTAAACCTTTGCAGTATTGTCTCGACATACTTCCTCTGGTTTAACTAGATCTTCCTCTTTGCCCAATCTATTTTAATTTCCATGCCCAAAATATACTTTGCAGCACCAAGATCTTTCATGTCGAATTTGGAGGACAATTGGGTCTTCAAATCCTCGATAATTTCTTTGCTTTCCAATCAGCAACATATCATCCACATACAAGACCAGATAAATAACACAGTCACCAATTAATTTAAAATACACATAGTGATCTACTTTGCTTCTAGTGAAGCCAAGTCCCCGTATAAATGTATCAAATTTCTGATACCACATCCTTGGTGACTGTTTTAACCCATACAGATACTTCTTTAACTTGCATACCAGTTCTTTCGTACCCTTCACCGCAAAGTCTTCAGGTTGCTTCATGTAGATCTCCTCTTCTAGATCCTCGTGAAGGAATGCTGTCTTCACATCCATCTGTTCTACCTCAAAATAAAAAGCATCAACAATGGATAAAAGTAATCTAATAGAGGCTACCTTGGCAACAGGAGAAAAATTATCACCAAAATCAATTCCCAGCACTTGGGAATAACCTTTTGCTACCAACCGAGCTTTGTATTTCTCCACCTTTCCTTCTACATTTGTCTTCTTGTTGAACACCCATTTGTTGCCAATGGGTTTCATTCTAGTTGGCAACTCCACTAGATCATAAGCCTCATTTTTGTGCAAAGATTCCATTTTATCAACCATGTCCTCTTTCCAGAGTTTTCCATCTTATGAATCTATTGTTTCCTTCACAGTTCTGGGATCATCATCAGTAATAGATAAACCAAAATTTGAAAAGAAAGCAGATGGACTATACCTTTCTGGCTACCTTTTTTCTCGAACTGATCTTCTCACACCTAGAGTTTGTGGATCTTCATCTTTTGATTCCTCTTCTACTGTAGAGTCTGATTCTTTCTCCTTAAGCTCAAACTCTATCTTCTTAGGTTCCTTTGGTTGGACGTCGTGTTTAATAACATATTTCAACTATCTGAACACCACATCTTGGCTATACACAACCTTCCTTGTTACTGGGTTCCAAAGCTTATAACCCTTTAAACCATCCTTATACCCAATAAAAATGCACTTTTGAGATTTACTATCTAACTTGGTTCTTTTTTCCTTTGGAACATGTACATATGCATTGCATCCAAATACCATCAGATGTGAAAGAGAGGGTTTCTTACCAGTCCATACCTCTTGTGGAGTCTTATCCTCCAACAATGTTGAAGGTGATCAACTGACGAGGTAACATGCTGTCTCCACTGCCTCTACCCAGAATTCCAGTCCTAACCGAGCACCACTGAGCAAGCTTGTTGCCATTTCCATCAACGTCTTATTCATTCTTTCTGCAACTCCATTTTTCTTAGGTGTGTATGAAGTAGTTATATGCCGCGCTATACCACACTTCTTACAGAATTCTTCAAATCCCCAAAAATGTCCACCATTTTCTGACCTCAACACCTTTATATTCTTCTCTGTCTGGTTTTCCACCAAAGCCTTAAATTCCTTAAACCTGTCAAAGACTTCAGATTTCTTCTTAAGGAAATATGTCCATGTATTTCATGAGAAGTCATCTTTAAATGATACATAATACACAAACCTACCCAGTGATGGAACCTTCACAAGTCCAAAGACATCATTGTGCACAAGCTCTAATATCTGTTTTGCCCTCTTACTACTAGAGGGGAAACTCAACCAATTCTTCTTCCCATATACAAAATTTTCACAAAAATCAAAATCCAGAGAGTTATTAGTCATACCTTCTACCATACCTTTACCATGAAGTATTAAAAGGCCCTTCTCTCTAATATGTCCAAGCCTTTGATGCCACAACATGGTATTCTCTCCAGAGACCACTAGATTTTATGCTCCACTTTCACGAACCACAAAACTGTTGCACCCATCAACAATAGTGCTACCTTGCAGCTTGTTCAGAGTTCCAATTCAAACTCCCTGCATCAATACCAGTGCTCCCCAAACCATCTTACATGTATCCTTCTCGAACATTGTTTTTACACCTGCATAATCCAACTTGCTTACGGAAGTCAAATTTTTGGCCAATGTAGGAATATACAAAACACCTGGAAGTGTTCTAATCCTTCCACCTTGTAACTTCAACTTTACTTTTCCACGACCAATGATTATAGCCTTCCTGTTATCTCCCAAGAAGACATCACCACCATCATATTTCTCATACTCGTAGAACCACTCTTTTTGGGGAGTGAAGTAAAAGGATGCACCTGAGTCAATCAACCATGCCTCATGATCTACATGTGTACTTGAAGAAGCCAAGTATACATCCCCACCTTCATTTGAGGTTGTTCTCACCTCTGCAGAAGGAACATCATCAAATCCATATCCTTTGTTAGGAGCTTTAGATTTACAGTCCCTTTTGTAGTGCCCATCCTTTCTGCATTTCCAGCAAACCACCTTTACCGGTTCTCCTAGAGATTTAGATCTCCCACTCGATGACTTATTTTTGTCTCTATTCTAGGTCCGTCCTCATACAGATAAGGCATCACCATTTTGGCTCTCCATATTTTCCCATCTCATCTCCTCTGTCAGCAAGGATGAGACTATTTCATCAAACTGCAAGGCAGTGGCATTGCTACCTATTGCAATAACCAAACTATCCCACGAATCTAGTAGAGAACAAAACAAATTGATGCACTTATCTTCATCTAAAATTTTAATATCAATAGATAATAACTGACTTACCACAATATTAAATGCATTCAAATACTCTATCACCGAGTCTCCATCTTTCATCCTTAGGTTATACAACTTTTTTCTTACGAACAATTTATTCACTAGAGACTTAGATTGGTACAAAGTCCCTAACTTGTCCCACAAAGCCTTAGCCATAACTTCCCCTGATACATTCAACAATACTAAATCTGAGACACACAATCGTATTGTTCTCTTTGCCTTTCGATCCAACTTCTTCCATTCTTCATGGGACACTCCCGTTGGTTTAGTACCTCGATCTACAATGATTCACTGATATTTATCCACCAATAGATCCTCCATGTTGAGTTTCCATAACTCAAAACTCTGACCATTAAATTTCTCAATCTCTATCTTTCCACTACTTGCCATCTTCTTTCACCACCAGAATCGATGTCGCAGATCTCCCACTGAACAAGGTCTACCACAGGCCCAAGTGAAATCCCTCAGCAACAAAGGTGTCCCCTTGAAGCCAAAATAGCTTTGATACCAAATGTAGGTTTTTAACCTCGTATAGAGATTACCTGCATACAAATTCTAAAACATACAAAATAAACAATGCAGGAGCATAACACATAAAACACATATACACATATATTTTCCCCTGGATCCCAAAACCGGGACTACTAGCTTGATTTTTCATTATATTCTTTTCAATGTTACAACACACACACACACACACACACACACACACACACACATATATATATATATACATGTCAAAGAATCCAATAACATGGACCGAAAAGCATCGCGCCCAAAACCATGGACCCAAAACCTTTGCATCCAAAACCATGCACAAAACCATAGGTAGGTCCGCCCAACCTAATATAGGGTCCAATTTTGTTTTTCCTGGGGCATTTCCCTAGACCCCGTAGAGGGGGGTTACCCATCCCCCTCAAATGCCCTGGACATGGGGGGCTACTGTCATATGCAATGCGTAATGAAGTGATTGGGATGTGCGTGTACCTGCAGTATTATGGGCTTATAGAAAGCGATGCAAGAAACTGGTGGGACAGACAAATTTATGGTTGGTATATGGAGTAGAAGCCGTAATGCTGATTAAATACATTGTTCCTAATCTGCGCATAGCAGTGCTTGCAAGTATGACAGACCTCAAAGCCCTGGAGGAGAGGCTCACGCAGTTGGAGGAACTCGAGGAAGAACGATTTTTGGCTAGCTTTCACGAACACGTACAAAAGCAATGCGGAAAGGCCTGACACGATTGACATATTAAGTCGCGCACCTTCAAGGTGAATGATTTGGTGTTACTGTATGATAGTAAGTTTGATAAATTCTCGGGAAAACTCAAAATGCATTGGTTGGAACCATATATTATTAAGGAGGTCACATACAGAGGTGCAGTGTAGTTGGTAAAGTTAAATGGAGAACCTTTCCTAGGAAAAGTGAATGGCAGTTGGTTGAAGCCATACACAGGTGGCCCGCCTATCTAACTAGCTCATAGAAGCATAGTTTTTGCGCTCCAGGAAGTTGATGGGAGGGGCGAGACTATAAATAGGTGCAGGGCAGCAGTTCAGCTACAACAGTCTCTAAACAACGCGTCCAGGAAGTGCAACAGGCAGGTACTAAGTGCGTTGCTGATCTTGCAACAGTCCAAGCAGAGTTGGGAAGTCTCCACGCGAAGATCTCCACACCGACAGAGTGACTCGAGGGCGAGTCACGATATTTGTGTTGGGGGCCTGTTGGGCGTGGGATCCCCCAAGGGAAGTTTTGGGGCTTAAAGCCTAGTTTTTGGTTAAAAGTTGTAAATTTGATGTAAAGACTCCGCATTTTGTGGGCGCGGAGAGCAAAGTTGAAAATGAGTCATCGGGTTGTCCGCCCTCAATTTTGTAATGTAATGTTGGCTTTAGAGATCTATGGGATTGTATAAATAGAGTGAGGCTCTAAGTAGTGGGAGATAATAGAATTAGAATAGAATTGGAAGGAATGCTGAAGAATTGAGTCCTGTTTGAAGTGTAGAGTCAAGTCTTTGGGTCGTAGATTAGGAGAAGGCTCTGCAGCTGAGTGCAGAAAGGCCTAGTAGTCTGCAATTGAGTGTAGAGACCCTTGCAGCTGAGCGCGCAGGGTGAGTCGAGTTTGTAACTGTTGAAGCATTAATAAAGAGAAGTTTTAGAATAATTCTGTGTATTTGTTTCCTATTTTCTGTATCAAATATATTGGGTATAAATTGCATTTATGTTGTCTATATGGTGTGCGAACATATATAACTGTGTTGATTAAGTAAAGTGAGATAAGGTATGTGTTTACGCTAAGTTAACTAACAATTGTAAGAATATAAGTAATATACACGGTGTAACTTGGGGAAATAGTGTAGATTGCAGCCCTAGCAGCGCGAAAGCATCTCATCCCCTGGTTAGGGCTGTACAAAAGGCGATCCTAATAGATCGCAAAGGTCTCGTGGGTCAGGACAATGTGCGAAGTTACCTGCGCGAAGGTAGGCACAGTTGGAATAAATCGACCCCTCAGGCATCTCCAGGGTGCAGAGAATTGGTTCCAGCATCCCCCCATACTGCTTTGGGTAAGACTTTAGCCTGCACACTACTCACTGAAGTCTCACCCGAAGCAGTATGGGGAGATGCTGGAACCAAGTTTTCGGACCGTGGAGATGTCTGAGGGGTCGATTTAGTCCAACTGTGCCTACCTTTGCACAGGTCACTTCGTGCACTGTCCTGACCTACAAGACCTTCGCGATCTATTAGGATCCCCTTTTGCACAACCCTAATCAGGGGCTGAGATGCCTTCACTCTGATAGGGCAATGATCTATGCTATTTCCCCATGTTACATCGCCTATCTGACTTATCTTCTTATAATTGTTACTTAACTTTTCATAAACAGATACCTTATCTCACCTTCACTTAATCAACATAGTTATATATGTTCGTGCACCATATAGACAACATAAATGAAGTTTATACCCAATATATTTGATACAGAAAACAGGAAATAAATACACAAAATTGTTGTAAAACTTCTCTTTGTTAATGCTTGAACAGTTACAGACTTGACTCACCCTGCGCACTCTGTTGCAGGGATCCGCGCACTCAGCTGCAGACTACTAGGCCTCTATGAACTCATCTGTAGAGCCTTCTCCTACTCTATGACCCAGAGACTCGACTCTTCACTTCAGACAAGAGTCAATTCTTCATGATTCCTTCCAATTCTATTCGCATTCTATTCGAATTCTATTATCTCCCAACTACTTAAAGCCTCGCTCTATTTATACAATCCCATGGTCCGCGGACCATGGGTAGATCTCTAAAGCTGACATTACACTAAAAAATTGAGGGTGGAAAACCCTATGACTCAATTGCAACTTCGCACCCACGAAATGCAGAGGCTTTACATAAGATTTACAACTTAAAAAAAAAAACTGGGCTATAAGCCCCAAAACTTTCCTTGGGGGATCCCGCACCTAATAGGCCCCCAATAGGTGTCTACACTTGATATTTGAGTAAACATATAAGGAGATAAGCAAAGAAACAATAAGAAAAAGTACTTTTCTTTCTTTTTCTTTAAAAAATCACAATATTTTTTTTTGTGAATTAAAGAATTTGTATAAATAAAAAATAAATATATATGACTTTACAAAAGTATCCAGAATAATTGTTCAAAGGGACTCCCAAGTCCACACCCAAACCCCATCAAAATATTCAGACAGAGCAACCATGCCATCACATAAACTACATGAAAATGATCTCAAGCTACATATAACCGCAACCAATATCTAGCTTTCCTATTGACCCCTCCTACCCACCAAGGGACCCAAAACATACACATTATCAAAATTTATAGAGACCATGGACATGATGCCTCTAAGAAGTGATCAAAAAATAATGAAACTTGATGTTGAAGTCATTTTCCAAGAGCCAAAACCATACCATATCCTTTGATCGGGCCTCGAGACTGAGAACATCCAATCATTAACCTGCACATGATTAATAAACATTGCACGATGCCCAACGACTTGGGCCAAAGATTTCCTACCACCCACCAAGAATCCAAAAGCCAGAAAGAGATACCACAAGCAGGACCAAACGAGCTAGGAGCTATTGCATTGATCCATCAAGCCCACAAAGACCATCAATCATTTTCATGTGAATAAATATTAGTAGGAGTCCTCACACTAGATCCAGGAGTGTCAGTCTACTCACCACCATCATAATCACATTGAATGTGGCTATCTATATGAGCCAAGAAGACATCAAATATGTCTAACTAAAATTGGTGTTTTCCGATCATTCTCTTGACATCCTCAAGAGATGTAAAAATGTTATATTTTTCTACTTGTTTATCCCTCAGGACTAGGCTTAGTAGATTTTTCATCTTCCAATGTAGAGCTGTTGAATTAAGGTACTATTTCTTCCTTCCCATGGTTAGGAACCGAAGTCAACATATCCTCCAAAATATCTTAGAGAGATTCTCTCTTAAATTTTGAATTTATTTGCGTGTTTATGGTGGGACTCCATTAAAAAAGTTGGTGACCAAGTCGTGGGAAAACAAACGAGCCCAATGTTACCCTATCTGGGTGCGGCCTCCACCTCCGTATCTACTCTTTCCCATTTGACATGACGACATTGTCGAATCAAAGTTGAAGTCCCAACAATTACAATGGGAACATCTACCTATAAAGGAGAAAAACAGTAGATCAAACCTAGAGCCAACACAACCTAGATACCAATATGATAAATTGTCACAATAAGACCATGCATTTAACCCCAACTTCACTCATGACCCATAAAATTAGAATGAAGGAAGAATTTACTCCTCCCAAGACTTATAACCAGTAACCATCAAATTTTATATTGGCCAAACCAGAATGTGAACCAAAAAAACCGCAAGGATCCCAAGCCCCCAAAGTATTTTGAACATCATAGGTGAACCCTCCTAGAACTAAACCAAACCTTACGAAGAGCTAGAGGAACTCTCTAAACAATTTTTTCTACCACAATGTTCAAACTTTCCCTCGACAAGACGAAAAAGACTAGATTACAAATATGTCCATGAAAATGAATTCAAATACAAATATGAGACCCAAAAAACCCCCAAGCTTTCAGGGATAAAAATTTCAACCCCAACCCCTAAGACAAGCTAAAGGAAAATAACAGGGAGAGCTTAATTGGCACCTGCGAGTTCTTTCGGAGAAAGGAAGAGAGTGCCATCTAGGGCCTTACAATAGAATCAACCTTGATCAAACAAGACATATATCTTCCATCCCTCACTATTGGTTCCTTTATCCTTTGATTTCACCAATAAGCATGACTCACATACGCGCTTCTCCAAACATACTCCCACCTCACTTCTTCAAGACTTACTATCACAAATTCAGATAAGAAATTAAGCCAAGAATCTAGGACCAAAACCTCGACTCCAATTCCTTCTCGATTTTTTCGATAATCTGTTACTCAGGTAACGTCCTGTTGAAGCCCCGAAAATCAGGTCTACAACAAGGGGGATAACCACCCGTCCAGATCTTGAAAGCATCTCCTTTTCCATTTGGGATAATGGCTCTGACTGGGGGTAATGGGACGAGTTTCCCAATTTGTTTGTGATGATGCTAAGGGATGATGTTTTCCTTCCTAAAAGTTTCTAAAGAGAATTCTTTTAATCTAAATCTAATCTAACACATGCAATTTTATTCTAATGAACGGAAACATCTAATTCTAAAAAACTATCCCGGGATTAACTCTTCACTTATGCGATCTAAAATAGTTTCCAACAACAATCGGCAAAAAATATTATTCAATTGCTACAAGAAAAGAACCCATTAAAGTAAATTGTTTCGTATAAAAAATTAGCTGAAACAATTATGATAAGAATATCGCATAATAAGTTATTCATACACTCAAAATAAAAAAGAATAGTTACCACTGTACAAAAGTGCAAAAAAGATAATTGAACATTTAGGCCTTCATATATAAATAACTGAAAAGAAAGTATCACTTGACACATAAGCAGAAATCATTAAGAGATAAAAGTACCATTGATAATAAGTCCTACTCATGAGCTTCAAAATTATAGATTTATCTTCTCATAATTCAATATCTACTAAGAGTACATAAATGCATTTCAGTAGCAGACATTAAACACAGATATAAATAAATCTCGTTCCATTCATTTATCAAAACCTCATTAGTGGGGAAAAAGTGCATGTTCTGAATAACTGTTTTTGATAAATTTTTGGACCCTTCTCTAAACACATGAAAGGGGTTTAAATACTACTAACTAAAGACTAAAAATAGTTATTACAAAAATATAGGAGGAGGTTTAAATGACCATCCTTATCTAAAGCAAAAATAAATTGAAATTGAATTGAAATTGTATCTAAAGATCAACTATGCATTTGTTCTCTTAAGTCGCAAGTATCCATCATCGACTTTAGGAGGGTCGGTTAGCTGACCTCCGATTTTAATTGTCCTACGAAAACAGAATCAGCAAGTGTTGGCGCTATCTTCTTGGCGGAACTTGTAAGGCACTTCATACACTGACTGTGTGGTTTCACCAAATATTTCCAGTAAGTGTCCCATTTTAACTTAGTTAACTTTTTGATTGACTCTGCCTTTTCTTCAGCTTTCTATCTCCAACTCGTTTGCAGTTGCTTTGTTTTTGGGAGAAATCCTAGAGCGGTTTCTGATATTAGGTTGGATTTATGCAAATTTTCATTGACACGGTCAATGATATTTCTTGTGTTATGAAACCATCTCAAGAAAAGATAGAAAAGATAGATCAACACCTTAGAATTCAGCTTCTTCGAGGGGGAAACCTCCTTTAAATTACATAAATGAAAAATTCTTGGATGATTCAAATGATAAAACCTCCTTTCTATATATAGGAGTCTAAGGAGTCATAATATAACCCAGCTGAGCTAACAATAATAATATAAAGCCACAAAAATAACAATAGAGGGATTCTATGGGGCACAATAATAACAATATGGGGACAATAGGGGCACAAAAATATTAATAATTGGTACAACTACAATAGTAATGGGGTAATCACAAGTATTATAGGGACCCAACATGCCCCTCTCCTTCAAAAATGTGTTGTTCTAAACGCTTGAGTAGTTCTAGATGCTTCTGTATAAAATTCTCATCCTCCCATGTGGAATCTTCAGCAGATAAGTTCTTTCACTTGATAAGATACTCTGAAATTGATCGATTTCGTAGCTTTCGAGTTCTTGTTTCTATGACTGCTTCCGGTTCCAATATAATTTTTCCTTCCTCATCAAGTTCTGGCAATATTGTTTGGACTGGGAGCTTTTCGCCTATAACCTTCTTTAAACATGAAACATGGAAAACTGGGTGCAATCGAGAAGCTGCAGGAAGCTCTAATTCGTATGGCATAGTACCAATCTTTTGCAACACCTTGTACGGACCATAATACTTTGGTGATAATTTATTATCCTTCTTAGCTTGCTTGAGGGACATTTGCTTATATGGTTGTAGCCGTAGAAATACCCATTCACCTACAAAAAAA
>APFE030841723.1:68204-96326 GCA_000404065.3 Pinus taeda | reverse complement strand
AACTTCCGGAGCCGTTTTGAGGCCCTAAACGACGTTTTTTGGGAAATCTACTGCCAGCGATTTTTCATGACTAAAAATCATCTTTTCCATTGTAGTCCTCGGAGAGATCTTTCCAACGGGCTATCATGCGCGTCAAGCGGAGATAAGACGACCAATTCGCGACCCCGGGATGTTGATGTACCAACTTACCCAAAAATGAGGCCCACAATTTGGTGTTTCATCTTCCAGGGTTAGGTTTTGGAATGTGAAGGGTTTTCCATTGTTTCTCAACAATAAATAGGCCTTCGAGCCTCACTGTAACACAGTTCAGAGGCATGTAGCCACCACATCTCTTCTCAGAGATAAGCTACCATCGCCCTAGTTGGTTTATTACCATTACTGTTTGTAAGCATATTTTAGTATTTTACATTAATAAAATGAAGTATTATTTCCGCTGCATATCTGTGTTTATGGTTATCTCTGTAATTTGTTGCGATCTTGTTTAAGTCCGGATCACCCCATGTTATATTCATGAAGTTTTGGAAGGCAATGGAGTCTCTGCCTAGTTTTCTGGTACTGCCTTTTTTCTTTGTAAGAGATCTGATCATGTTGAAATCCCCTGCCAGAATACACGGCTCAGGATATCTCTCTCTCAGCTCCTCAAGGGAGGTGAGAAGCTTAAGTTTGTCTTCTAGTTTTTGAGGACCATAGATGTTAGTGATCACGTAGATCTCCTTATCACCCAAAGACTGAATCACCAGCGATAAATAGTTCCTAGAAGCTTCAGCATCCAAGATTCCAAGTTTCTGAGTATCCCATAGAATAAGAATCCCACCTGCCGAGTTGTCCGCTTTAACCGCTAGATACTCATACTTGATTAACCATTTGTTGTGTATCTCTCTAATCTTGTCCATCGAACATATTGTTTCCTGAATAAAAACCATATCTGGTTTTTCTTCTTTTATTCTACTGCTAAGATTTCTTTGTTTCCTTTTACTTCCTAGACCCCTAATGTTCTAGGTTGTAAGCTTCATTAAGAAAGGTTTGTAAAGGAGTAACTGGTAAGATCCCTCATCTTACATGAGTTAATCATAAGTTTCCCACATTCGGCCAACAACTCATTCTGTTTTTTTCTTCCTCTTTTCCTACCTGGGTTCTTGGAAGAATGCATCAGTGTATCCTCCATTGTTTTCACCCCTCTATTCTCTTGGCTATCATGGTTTCTTTTGACTCGAGAACCCTTCGTTTGTGATCTCCAGAGGAAGAGATGTTGAACCCTGTCAAACTCCTCTTTTGGCAGAGAGTCTACCCCTTTGGTGATTCCCTGCTCCAGAAACTTTTCTAGATCTAAATTCTCCCTCTTTAGAATCTCCTGCAGTACATGGTCTTCCGTCCCAGCCTCACTTGGGGTCATCTCATGGTCCCTACTGAGCTCCATAATGCTCGGCATATCATCCTTTTCTTGGTTGTTCTCTGGTATATCCTCCATGTTAGCATCCATTTCCTTCTCAGTGGGAATATTCTCTGATTCCTAGTTTGTCCCGTTGTTTCCAACTTCTTCTTCTAAGATCTTGAAACTATTATGGCTCAGTTGTCCGTCTTCATTAATTTTCTTTTGGTATCACTTGCCTCCTTTCCTTTACCCCCAACCTTAGTAAAACCCTCGGATCTTTGCCTGTAGTGTCTTTCGTATTGCTCTCCAACTTGTTCAATGGGAAGTCCCTGTATAGGTGCTCGTGTTCATGGCACTTACTGGGACGTGTTCATAGTCTACTGCCTGCACCCATTCCTCGTCATGCACTTCTAAAATGATTGCATCCGGAAGTGCCACAAATAAGTCCATTTCCACACACATTCGGGCGAAGGAAGTGTATTTTCCTCTTAGAGTAGCATCTGAGATCTTTATAAAATGCCCTAGCTTGTTGCTGATAGCCTTTAGAGACTCCTACAGCCAATAATATAAAGGAAGGGAGTAGAGTCTTATCCATACCAGTACCGATGTGAAAGTTTCTCGTTTTGGGACAAAGTTCATCACCCATGGTCGCATGTAAATGCCTGTAGAAGCGTAAAAATAGGGTCCTCCCTCGAACACTCTGTGTTTATCCTCTAAGCTTGTGAACACCACCATGAAGAATCCCTTGGACCCAAGGTGAAGGTTCATTTCCCTCTTTGGTTTCCAGTGGTTCCTTATGTATGCCTGCAAGCCTTCTCCGTCGGCCAAATCCCCATAAATTTGCAGATAACAGCATATTCCGCCATGTGATCTCTGTGCACCTGTTGTGCTGGTTCACTTAAAACGACCCGATGAATAATGCTCGACTTGGGTTTACAGACCCCTCTTGTACTCATAGGAGCAACTTTCTCGCTGCTAACCTCTGTCCTCTTCTCGCTAGCTTCCTCATGATTCTCTTCATGTCCATGAGGTCTGATATTTTCCGATTTTCCTGTATTCATAGCCTTTGTTGCTACCTCCGTTGGTTTCTTGAAGCGATGCGATCCAACTCCCTTGCTTCTGTCTACAACCACATGACTATAGGAGGGAGCTGAACTCCCTCCTCAGCGCCCCACCATGGTGACCAGCAACAAAACCCTAACGCAAAACCCTAGTTCAGGTTGCAGAGTTGACCCTCACTACACCCAGATAAACAACATTCAGTGAAATGTCTTTTAGTTTTATTTATTTATTTTTCTTCTTGCATAGAACATTTTTGAAAGTTTAGACTAAAACATTTTAAATTATGGAAAATTTTGAAATTTTGGATGAATTTAGTTTAAGTTAAAATGTTATTATTATTATTATTTTGATATAGGAAAAGTTGGCCATTTAAAATAATCTATTAATAATGCATAGGAGGGCATATTTGCTAAATGCCTTGGAGTTTTGATTATAACTGTGATTACTTATTTATTGGAGTTTTGATTATTACTTTGCTTACTTATTTATTGGATTAGAAAGATTTTAATCTAATGCAAAAAAAGATATTAAATTTTTCTATATACTAAATTCTTATTAATAAATTAGACTAAATTTTTATTTAATAAATTCAGCGTCAATTTTTATAACTTCAATTTTATATAATAATATTAATATAATATAATTTTAATTTTAAAAATTTTAGTTGATTTATATTTAATTGATGTATGATTTTTTTTATTGAATTAAGAGAGATTTTTTTGTCAAATAATTGAATATCTTTATTTTATTTTATTTATTATTTTTTTTGTTAAGTTGTTTGAGTTTTCCAAAGATTACTCCAGGCTTGACTTGTGGACTGAGAGATTGAGTTCTCCAAAGATTACTTTAGATTTGACTTGTGGGTTGAGAAACTAAGACCCCACTGATCTTACCCAGTTCGGAACACGGTTGGATTTTTTTACTAGAAAACTTCAAACTAGTGACCTTCACCTCACAGAATAGCGTAACAATACAACGAATCACTTTTTATTCTAAATCCATGAGCAAAATCCTTTACTTTTATTTGAATTCATTAACTTCAAAAAAATATGTTTTTAATCCTTAAATTTGTTAAATTATACAAAATTATTTTTTATATAAAATAATATATTTTCAAAATTATTTTATATATAAATAAATATATTTTCATAAATTATTAATAGTTTATAGATTCGTTAAGAATATATGTAGGACAAAGTAATTTTTTTTTTAATTAAATTTAAAATCTAAGAATATTTAAAAATAAAATTTAAAAATCTAAGCATATTTAAAAAAAAATGAAAATTTACCGTTACACATTATAGATGATTTATTATTTTAAATAAAATATTTATATAAGTAATAATAAAAAATTAACTCCCATTTCTAATTAATATTAATTATCCTCGTTACTATTATATGAAAAATTTACAAAGAAATTATGTGGCTCGCCGCAAGGCAAGATTCTATTCTAGAATGAAACCTATATATACAAATGCAAAGGGGAACAACTTTCATGGGAAAGCCTAAAATAATATTTATTTAATAAATAAGAGAGACCATTATTTGAAAATATTTATTTTTATTAACCACAATACTTCTAACGGGCAAAAATTGTGACGGGACAAAGTGGTCACAACATGGGAGCGCCTTAACGGGTCAACGCAATATTAGGGGAATATTTCAATTTATTTTAACGTTAGGAGCCTAAGGCGCCGAACATGCTTACGTGGCATGGGGCCATGTTTGCATACATGAATCGGTTCAGGAAAGATTACAGGAATAAAAGAAGAAAACAAAGCCAGAACCGGGAAAACTCCTCCGAAATCCAGGTAATACGCCGAGAAATTCGAGTAAAGATCGGACCTGCTGCTCCCGGAATTACTTAGTTTTACAAGACAAGCAGGGCGGCAGACCAATACTCGAAATTCTGCCGGATAATTCTTCAATTCCGGCAAATATTCGTGATTTTTCACTGTTCCTATCGATTTCTGCGGCCCTGGCGCTCATTTGATTATTTTCTTCCAAGAAACTTATGGTCAGCACAGTTAAGAGGCTTTCGAAGTAGTTTTTTCTCTCTTTCCTGTGGAATTTGGTTTGTCTGGGTTCAATTGAGCCGTTAGATACCAGGTTTTGTAGAGATTGGTACGCAAATCGAAAACTTCGATGCTCTGAAGCTTTCTGTCCGCATAATTCTCGTTTATATGAAGGCAGAGCAGCGTGATTTCAGGTCTTTTTCTATTTTTGTGTGAAAATTGTAAAATGCGTTGTATATTTGGATGTTCTTAGTATTGCAGCTTACAGAATCAGGAACTGTTTGTCATAGTTCCTCGGATGCTTTTTTGCCATTATTGCCTCCCACTTTGATAATTCCTGCTTCCAATTTCACACTATGGGAGTCTTTGTAGTTAACCGCTATTTTGAGCTCAAATTTAAGCATCAGATGCCGGGAATTTCATGTTGAGTAGGAACATTACAAAGTCCAGTGCAGAACCTTTAAATGTTGAAGAAGTTTCGTGGTTATCCGCAATCTTGGATACTGTTGCTTCAAGTCCTCAAAATTTAGGAGTCCTTTTAGGGTGATCAGCTGTTTTAACTACTATAGATTGAATTTAAGAGGATATTGAAGATATTTTGACAGTGCATCGTTACATATTCAGGTGCATTGAGAGCTGCTCAGCGAGGAATACCAATGCGGAGGTTATTTCCACTGAAACCGGCCTCCGCATCCAAGAGTAACAATAACACTATTAGTCATAACAGCAATAATCCACCTACCCCGGACGCCGATAAGAATGTACCGTATTTTTGGGAGTTCATGGTGGAGAACAGGGGAGATAACCTGAAGGAGAATTCATTTGAGATGCAGATGGGGCGAGATTCAAGAAAAAAATCTCCAACAGGAGGGCAATCGAACTGGTATTCTCCCAAAGGCAGGACGGAATCGTCACCCTTCGACAGAAGAAGCCAGTCTTCCTCTTCTTCTGTTTTTTCCAGCAGCTCTGCTGAGAAAAACCAAAGCAGTTTAAGTGACGCCAGTAAATCTTCGCCCAGCAGCGTGGATGTTCCTATGCAAGGGGTCAAATACGCACCTATGTAAGAATCCTCAGTTTTTTAATTGTAAGGGTAAAAATGGCGCACATAATTTTGTTTTTAGTAAGTCGGATGAACAAAATTTTCTTTTATTTTTTAATATACAAGTCCTTTAGGTTTTCTGGTGAGCTGGTTTGGTTATTGCTGTGTCTAAATTGCATATTCTTAATAGAATTCATTGTTAGATTTAGGTGAGGTGGAAGAAGATTTTGATACTCTTTTGAAGATTTTAGTCAGTGGACTCCCATCTGATGTCTTTGCAGTGCAGCTAAGGCGAATGGTCATGGTGCCACTAGAGGAGCAAAGATAGGTTGTACAAATAGATCTACCAGTGTACCTAAAGATCGATCTGAAGCAAACCCTGGCATGCCTTTACATCCTCCTCGACCACCGTTAAGGTCCAATTCTGCTAGTTTAACAAAATTTCCAGATGCGAACTTGGACTTCTGTTTTATTGGGAACGAAGAAAATGTTGAAAACTCAGTGGTCGGCAAGGCACAGGAGGAAGAAATGACTGCAGAAAGTGAAGTTGTTTTGAGTTCAGGCCAGCGGCGATGTTTTAGTCCTTCAGGCATTGTTCATGATGCAAATGTCAAAGGTCTTACACGTTCTCGGTCTTTCATTACAACCAAAGGTTCTTATTCAAGCATGGGTGAAAGTAATTCTGAGAAGCTACAATGTGAAGTTTCGTCTAGAAAATGTTCATCCTCGGGGAATTCTGTTACTGACAAGCTCTCATCCAGGTATCAAACTGCTCGAAATGTTGCTGAGAAATTGGTCAAGTCACTACCAGGAAAGTCCAAATCCAAGGCAACTCATTTTGATGTGAAGAATACACCAGATAAAGAAGCTCTTGTACATGGTGATGGTCGAATCCGCAAGGAGTTTTTAAAATCTCTTCATGCATCAGCATACGAAGTTGGAAGCTATGACAGTCCATGCACTGAACAATCATCCTTGTCCAAGGTTTTTGAAGGTTCTTATTCTCAAATCGAGGGATATAAACATGGCCGTTCAAGCGAGGAAAGACAGCTTCCCACTGGTCAAATGGGTAGCGTGCAAGGATCACCTTTTCAGGTGGAACAAAAGGGAGTGGATAGAAGCCAGTTTCAAATATGGTTTGAAGGTTGTCAAATGAATAATGAGACAGATGAAGAGCTAGAAAAGAGAGCAAAGGATGCTGAAGACCAGGCTATGTTGTTGTCAAAAGAGTTAGAGTCACTAAATTGGTATAATTGTACCACAACTGGAATAGGTCCAAAATGGCCACCCGATCTGAATGTAGAGTTATTGCGGCAAAAGTTCAGAAAAAATTGTGAAGAGAAAAAGAAGTTGGTTCTCGAAGTTTCTTCGGAAATTCGGAGCCGGTTAGCAGAGAGATATGCAGCAAATGAAGCTCTGAAGTTGATAAAGGGGGAGATAGAATCACGTGGAAGGATAATGGAAAATGAGAAGAATGATCTGCAGTTGAGTTTAGAAAAAGAGTTAGACAAGAGATCAAATGAATGGGCAACTATGCTAGAGAAAATTAAGTTGGAAGAGAGGAGGTTGAGAGACAGAGTTAGAGACCTGGCAGAACAAAATGTGGCACTTCAAAGAGAAGTTTCGTCTTTGAATAATAGAGAAATTAACTTGACAACGCAGGTGAAGGAATTTGAACATCACATTGATGGTTATAGAGAAAAATTAGAGAATGCTGAAAACGAGATTATTCAGTTAAGGGAATCTCTGTCAGAGTCATATAAGCAAACAAAACAAGCAGAAGATGATCAGGAGTCAATCAAAAGAAGCTACATGGAAAAGGAAAGGGAAAATCGTGAGTTGCAGAAATCAGTTGTAAGATTTCAAAGGCTATGCAAAGACCAGGAAAGGACAATTGAGGGATATTTGCAGGGTCTAAATGACAAGGCCAATAGTGGCCCACAAGACACAGATGATTGTATTGCCAAACTGCAGAGGGAACAACTGCGATTGATTGGTGTAGAGCAAGTTTTGCGCAAGGATCTGGAGAACTGCAGGTGGGAAGCTGATGCTCTGAGGAGGGAAAATACCAGCCTTTTGGAGAGACTGCGAAGCAGGGAGAAAGGCTGTGGCTTTGGGTTGATCAAGCTTGATCAAGAGCTACGGGACAGACTTGATGGACTGCAAGCTCAGTCACTCTCACTGCTAGATGAAATCATCTTGTTTGCTGCCAAGCTACTGGAATCTTTTAAAAAGAATATTTACAGTATTGATGCATCTGAATCCAGTGAAGGGGAGTATTCAAAAGGTCAAGTAGCTAATGAAAACGAAAGGAATCATGCCCTTGAACTGGAGATGGCTTTTCAAAGACTAGGAAGAAAGGTCGATTCTTTGAAGAAAAGCATACGGGTGCAAAAGGAAATCCTGAAAGAAAAGTCCCATTTATCTTGTAGTGAATCTCTCAGACAAGATGCAGAAGATTCAGAGCCTTGGCAGTTAGAGCTAGAGTCTTCAGAGGTATTTGCTTTTATTTTTCCATCATCTTTAAGCTTTTGTTTCAATTAGTCATATGTCAGAGTAGATTTCTAATGTGTCAATGGCTAGGGTTTGGCATGAATCAAGAAACAATTCATCTGTATCCTATGCACACCATATACAGATCCTATTGCATGGCAGCAAATAATTAGGTGAAGCTTGTAAATCACAGGGAAGCATAAAACCAAACAAACAGTAAAATCAGTAATACTTCTATTTCTAGTTTTAAAGGTCGTCTAGCCTCATAACATTTACATCTTTACTGCATGGATATAATAAAGAGGCACCTTAACTCATTGGGCAGTTCTATTTTTGCGCAGATGCTTAAATGGAATTTCAACTTTTAAGGAAATATTATACTGCACTGTATCACCATGAAGTCCATAAAATTAAGCTCAGCAGCTATAGTGCTGTTTTTTTCTAATATTCATTTCAATTAAATTAAAGTGAAATTCAGGTGCAACCCCAGTCCACATCATATATGTTGGAAATCAACCACATAAATGTTACAGACTTGTCCTCTTGACTATCAGAAAAAAATATGATTATGGGTAGCTTCAGAAATAAAAATTAAAAAGGAAAACTGATGTCTTGTTCCCTGCTTCAAGCCGTGCAAATTGTAAATTTTGCTCAACAGGTCAAAAATTTGCAAGATGAAATGCTTAGCTAATCAACAGTTAATATACAACTGCTACATTGGAGTTGCTTGTGTTTGTGTTCATTTCTTTGGCAAGCGCTTTGCCCTATCTGCCCGCTTGACAACATGGTGAATTTTATGCTACCTCGTGACTCTGCTCTGTTGTGATTTTATGCTACAGATGTAATCTGCCCTTTTCTCTTGGTTTTTCTGAGTTCTTACCCATCATTTTAGAGGTGTATTCTTCTATTCTGCCTTTGCTGCCTTGCCATCAAAGGGCTCAGTTCTGCCCTTGAAGGAGGTGGGCCTTTTGTTCCTCTTTTTTCAAAGAGGGTGGCTGCTGCCCAACCTCTGGAGGGTAATGGTCTGCCCAAAATAGGGGTAATTTTTTGTGCTGTTAGAGTTGGATGGTGCTCAAATCTCGGGTCCCTCTGATTTGCTCCAGAAAGGGGCAAATCCTCTCTTCTTCAGAGATGTTGCTGCTGGGAATCTGTGATCCCTTTGAGTAAGAGGTGATCTGCAATCCGTCCTGGTGTGAGGCAGATGCTCCCCAACCCCTGAAAGGTGTATATCTGCCCAAAATATAGGAGAAGTCAAATGTTGCTTAAATCTTGGGTCCCACTGCTTTGCTCTGGAAAGGGGAAGAACCTTCCATCTTTAGATCCTACTAGGGACATGCAATCCCCTCCTAGTATGAGATTGTTTGCTTCCAAACCTTGAAGGATGTTGATCACCCTAAAATAGGGTGGCTGTTGTTCTGCTGGGGTTGGACGTTGCTGAGATCTTGGGTCCCTTTGTTTGGCTTACTCCGGAAAGTGACAGACCCTCCTTCCTTCAGAGACATTGCTACAACCCCCTCCAAGTGTAAGGTGGCCTCTATGTGGAAAAGGTCCTGAATGCTCCAATTGCCAAGCTTCAACCCTCAAGTGGTCAATGCTAAAGAAGTTAATTTCAGTTCTCGAGGTGGATTTGTCTCTTGAATAATTTCTGGCCAATGTCGGTAGATATGCATTTTTTGATATTGAACTCCTAGAAGCCCTTTCTGCAGGGGGATAATATTATTAACCCTGCTGCTAAAGGATATTCCATTGTGGGATTTTTTATAGCTAATGACAAAAAGAAGATGCTGTGCAATGGTCTTTGTTTTTGGGCCTGTGCTGAGCTGATGATATGTCTTTGATCCCTTTACAGATGTATTATTTCTCTATTGCGATTTAGGCTAGGATTCTGAACCTCTACATTTTTGGAATGATGATTCCCCTACAGGCAATCGAGGAGTGCCTGAAAAGATTCATTTGATCTTCCAGTAGTGTACTTTTGCTCATACTTTCACCTTCTCAAGGCTCTATGTTGAGATGGATTTTGGTGTAGGCCTTCTAAAAGAAGTCTTTTTGGATGTTGTTGCTGTAATCTGGAACTAGGACCTGGATTACAAACAAGTTGCTTTCAGATGCAAATCTTGCTTTGATGCTCACCACTTGGCCATTACTTGTCCTGCAAGTTTACGAGGTCACCCTCTCAAAGTCATCATTTAAAAAAGCTAAAAGGAATCACAAGACCTGGCAGAAAAGTGTAGATAAAGAGAATGGATGGTGTAGGGTGCCGTCCCATTTGAGGGAAATCTAGAGCAGGATGAGATGGTTCAACCTTTGAGGCTGCCAACTAAAGATGCCTGGACTAGTTCAGAGGATATCATTTGCAAATCCTTGTTTCCTTCCAAAGATCCTCCATGGGAACACAATGATTTGCTTGGTTTCCCAGTTGTAGCAGAACAACAGGGGGAAAGAATCAATGTTGCACCAAGTTTCAAGGATGGGGGACATGTGAATGGGGAGATTTGAGGTGGATGGGGAAATACATTAATTCTTACGTCATAAATGATTCAATGAAATAGAGATAGTAAAATATTGTATACATTGATTTAAATTCAGAATTCATCATTCTAGAATCTACATTGATTTAAAACCATCAATCATTATTCTAGAATCCTATTAGTACTAAGCAAAATAGTAGATACTAAAGTCTGGAGACTGGAATAGTAAATCGAAATTACTCAAACTCAAAAATAGTAAAGAGTGACGAGTCAAGTCAAAGACTTAGTTTGAGGTCATAGTGTCTAGAGTCAAGACTCAAAAGTTAAAACTAAAAGTGAACAATGGAAAATGAACCAATGTAATCAAAATTGGAGTGGTCATTGAACTAGTTGACCCCAAAACTAGGAACCGGAAAAAGCCACATCAAAAATTAGTTGACCAAAAAATTACATAAAAATTCAAATTTTGAAAAAAAATACATAAATATTTATGTGCATCCATATGAATCCAAACCATTATACAACAATATGCAAAGTTTCTTATATATATATATATATATATAGCAAGGGTGCATATAACAAAAATAGCACTAAGTGCAATCCATATTTGAACCAAAAATACATCAACAAAGAGGCTCTAGATGGCCTCTATAGTCCAAAATAAATCATGCTACTACAAATGCTTACATATCATGAAAATCATTTCCTATATTGGGATCCTCATCATCAATATGACCCTTTGAACATTAAAATAGATTGAAAAAGATTAACAAGGCAAATCCAGATTTTTTTTGAATGATGGGTACATTTTTACTAGGGTCATGACAGAGGAGTTCAACAATCGATTGCATCGATATTGAGGTACATAGAGGGCTTGTTGCTCTTTATTAAATGCTAGCTCCAAACTCTTATACATGATAGAATCCAATGGAAATGTTGCAATCCACACAATCCAGAAATCTTGAAAACTGTTAAGTTTGTTGTCTTTTAAGTGGGCTCTAAAATTCCACCTTCTCCATATGAAATCCAATGAGGTTGGAAACACTTCTCAAACATCTTGAAACAATTAACGGGAATGTTATCAATATGACCCTAGGGTTGAATATTAGGCTTCCCCACTCATAAATGATTGTTTTTAGGAAAAATTCAGAGGGGATGCCTAGATGTCCTCCTTTAGAAAGGGGATGCCCACAAGCACCCCTTTTTGGGGAATCGCATCCCCCACATTGGGAAACATCTCAACTAATGTGGTTCATCCTCAAGACAAGCTGAGAAACCAATCAATCTGAGAGAATAAATAGTAGGGATGCATCATTGTTCAGGGTTAGCGGTTCAAAAATAGTCGTTCAGCTAACCCTGAACAATAATGCATCCCTGCTATTTATTCTCTTAGATCGATTGGTTTGTCACCTTGTCCTGAGAATGAACCACATTAGTTGTCCTAAGAATGAACCACATTAGTTGGTTTGAACGTCGACCCAATCCTTACGATGTGATTAATCCGAAAGACTGATTTCTACATTATGGATCACAAAAGTCTTAGATCTTAACATTCTTACAATTTATCAACTTTTGTACCGGAGAGAACGCTAACATGAAAAAGATTAATTTGAGGAATAGGATAAACGATCAAACAATCACTTTCAATGGTTTGATATTTTTGTTGGCTGTTTCAATGTGGTTAAATTTGTCGGTTTATTGACATAAATTTGGAAATTTTAATTGCTCTCATAGACGTTAGATGCACTCTACAGCCTGGGCGGAAGAGATATCACCTCTGTTTATGGGTAACGCTTATAAACCAAAATAAGAAAAAGGTTGGGATCAGTAATTAGAAATCAAACTAAAAAAAGGCTGTCAGTAATGTTAAAAAATAATTTTGCAAGGTTGATCATTGTTTACTACTTTACCATAAGGCGATGTAAAAAAACTATTATAAATTCATGTTAACCCAGGATCTTCTAAGCATTCACTTTTTTTAATTTTATTTGATACTTAATAGTATGTAGATCAGGTGTTAAGATGCGTCTAAGCTAGTCTGCAGCACGTCTCTCTACATATTCTATTGTAGTCTGCAGCACGTCTCTCTACATATTCTTTGTAAGTTTTTTACAAAGACCATATATGACTGAAACATTTGCATTTTAAAATATTGCAAAAGAAAAATGCTCCTAATTCTCTTCACATGTACGATCCTATAATCTCATTTTGATTCTGGGGTATCTGGAACTTAGGAGTAAACTTCATTGTTATTTACATCTCTTTATGGTTATTATAAATCAGGAAAAAAAGGTGTAATCATGATTATAGATCATTATTTTACAATGACGATGCCTCGACAGATTAAATGACTACCATCTTGTGGAATATTTTCTAGCCTTTCTACTGTACTGTTAATTAGTGTTCTTAATTTCTTATTGCAGACTGGGGATCAGTTCGGTGAACTAAAACAAGAACTAAAGGCTGAAACTTTACTTGTTAAAGTTCTACGCGAAAAAATGTGTTCCAGGGAGGGTGATTTAGAAAGGCTTCAGGAAGAGGTGGTGGCGTTGATAACGAGCCAGGAGCTTTTGAGGAACGAAAATTCAACCCTACATGAAATGCTAAGATCTGCAAATCAGAAGGAGAAAGATTTGGAGTTTCTGGTATGTTTGTAACTTTGTACTATGCGTCTATTTGTAATGCCAAACTGAATTAATTAGTATTAAGAAAAACCTCCTATTATTTGTGTGGATGGATAGTACTAATCATCTGAATTGTTTGACAAATAGATTGAAGGGAAGGACAATGACATCCGAAACTTACATGCTGATTTACAAGAATGTTTTAAGGAACTGACATTTTTAAGGGGAGAGCTACCTAAAGTTTCAAAAGAAAGGGATGGAATTCGGCAAAATGCAGAACAACTTAGCTGGCAAAATATGAAACTGCGTGCTGAGATCGAAACTCTTAAAAAGAGAATAGAGAAACTGGATGAGGATGTCTTACTTAAGGAGGGACAGCTCTCAATTTTACAGGAAAGTTATATTACATAGTTTTATAATGTGTACAGCATTGTAGGCAAAAATTCAGCCTTTGATGATTTGTTCCTTCTTTTACACCTCTAGTCCTGTATTCTTAGGCGAATTATATCCTAATTCCCACAGGTAATAAATCTAACATAGCTGATGCTTTCAATTAATTCAGCATGTTTCAGTGTATACCTTTTAGGAATTTTACTAGATTAAGTGAATTGTAATATGGCACTAGTCACAGAAGATTTAAGGCACCTCATGACAAGCACAGAGACGAGGTAGCTTTTGTAACGGTTTTGTTGCGACACTTTTTTACTATGATGTTCTTCTGTAAGTCCACTTGATTTCTGGAGAATGCTGGATACCATTTTTTGTGGTTGTATATGTAATTTTTTGAGTAACATACCTGATATTAATGCAATACTATTTCTCGCTCTCCTGTAGATTATTTTCGACAAATATCAATTTAGCCATAAGATCCCCTTATTTTATTTATTGTAGTTGAAGCAAAACACAAACTCTGAAGTTCAAAATGGATTAAAAGTCAGCAACCCTTTATTCATTTTCAATAATAAGCTGAGCACTTTGCTCCTGTATTTTGCTACATATATAAATGCCTCGTAGTTGCTTAGCATTATTTTCTCAGTGAACTTGTTTCAGATTTGGCCAGGACCTTCTGTTGTCACATGCTTGAAGTTGAACAAGAACCAGAATGCTAACTGGCATGGATCTTTTATGAAATGTTGACTATGATGCATAACCGAATGAACATTGAAGTTACGTGGATTTTTAATGGTGAAACCTAGTTGGAGCAGTCATATACAATATACAAATATTGTCCCCTTTTTATATATTGAAATGGAATGTCAAGCCTAAAGTTAGATTTCCTTGGCGGGCTTTTCTGTTGGTGCCGCCTTAATATTGTTAAGGCATACACAGGAATTTGTTTCAGAATCTCTTGGAAAGAATTCTTGCATATCATTCTACCTTTTAACGACGTTATAGTTACAACCCAGGCTTCTATCCACAGCTTTCTATTCATTTGAGTGAACTTGCCCCATCCCGTGACAACTGGGAAAACTGTGTATGAAATATGCTTGCATTATTGAATCAACTGCATCCCGTGACATGTGGGAAAACTATGCATGAAAGACGCATTCTTAAATTCTTCTCCCGTGCATTGATGAATCGTTCACCGCCATATTATCGCCAGAGCTGTGACTCAGGTTTTCATTTTTCAGGCTTAATGAGGTTGGAATTGGTTGTAGTTTGTTTGGGGTATGTTTGCATCGGGGTTCAAAGCATACCATGAAATTGGGGTTTCAGATTAAGAATAGTTATAAATAGTTAATATCATTATTACTGAGAAGAGTTATATCAATTTGGTTTATTGAGTGGGTTTAATAGTTAATAATATGGGTTTATAAGTTATAAATTTAAATTTAGGGGTAGAGTATATATAATTATGTAATTTTTAGTAGTGAAATTATTATGTTAATCAGATTTTTTATCCAGTAAACAAGTGGTTATATACATTTATTTGGTGTCTTGATTAATTATGACTGTATGACTTTGTTTGATTTGAGGCATACATTGTGATATGAAGAGATTTATTTGGTTTATTATGATCTTCTATATTTTTTTTAATGAGGTGGTATCCTTATTATTTGCAATGGATTCAATCTTCTCACATATGTCACAAAATCAACTATAATTTTTTAATCCAAAAATGATCATCTAAATTATTTACTTCACCTCAATTGTTACATTTGCTTTGTATAACCTCCATAATTGTTGCATTATTATTAATAACAATTATAGATAGAACCCCTTTCATTTCCAATGGTCGAAGATGAATGTAGTTTGTGGTGAAACCACTCTAAACATATAACTTTTGTTTGTGTTCAATTACATTAGTAATACAATTTATCTTATCAATGTTCTTCATTCCATTAATTAATGTATGCACCTCACATGTTGTCCAAAAAAATGATTGTAGTACTTTTGAACTATTAAGGGTGCAACTTTACATACGACATTGCATCTTTGGAAACATGCATAACATAGTATCACCCTACCTATGAAATGACCTCATAAAATTGGTCCTTCAAGTAGATTCTTGAGATGAATAATCAAATTGTTTTAAAAAATAGCGATCGTTAGAACAATAATGTTTAATAGTGGAAAATTCACAATCATCCATCACAATAAAACAAGCTTTTACAGTCTTGACAACTTAAATGTGGGCATTATCTTCTCATTGAAAATGTTTGAATTGTCGATTGACTTTGTTCTCATAGCAAGGTGTTTATACCCTACACAACCATCATTAGTGATGCAAACCATTTGCTTATAAAATAGGCAATGTGGCACATTGAAATCTACATGCAAGAAAAATATCCCCATAATAAGATAAACACCCCCCAACTCTTGATATTGGAGACCGCATTAACATAGGTCATCCAAGATTGAGCTCTCTTATGAGATGAACTTGGATGCATTTTGGAAGACATTGTAGGAATCTATTCGTCAACAAAATCATCGGAATGAAATTTGAGATTTGTTAGGGCATGGGCCCAAGTTGGATTAGTCTTAGGAGTGCTAAACTATTAACTCTTTCTCTCTTTTAGTGTGTTGTACAAGAGAGGAGGATCAAATAGAACCAACCAATAAACCCTAAACCTTGCAATAAGCAAAGGAGAAAATAACACTAGGGTAGTGTGACATAAGATCCATAGCAAGTGTGCTAGAGATAGAGTCACCAAGTGCACTTGAAAGAAGATCACAACCATGAACAAATGAGAGCATGTGCTCCTAACTTAACCATTTCTATAAAGAATGCATAGATGACAATGATCTTTTGATGTGAAATGCAAATAAGAGAGGGTTTAATTATATCTTGCCCAAGTAGTTGGGTGCTTTCCCCATGAGAGACTTGGCCCCCCTAACCCTCGATATTGGAGACCCCATTAACATAGGTAGTCCAAGATTTAGCTCTCTTATGAGATGAACTTGGATGCATTTTGGAAGGCATTATAGGAATCTATTCGTCAACAAAATCATCAAAATGAAATGTGTGAGATTTGTTAGGGCATTGTTGGATTAGTCTTGGGAGTGCTAAACTATTAACTCTTTCTTTCTCTTTTATTGTGTTGTACAAGAGAGGAGGATCAAATATAACCAACCAATAAAACTTGCAACAAGCAAAGGAGAAAACAACACTAGGGTAGTGCGAGATAAGATCCATAAGAAGTTTGCTAGAGATAGAGCCACCAAGTGCACTCTTAAGAAGATCACAACCATGAACAAATGAGAGCATGTGCTCCTAAGTTAATCATTTCTATAAAGAATGCATGGATGACAATGGTCGTTTGATGTGAAATGAAAATAAGAGGGTTTAATTATATCTTGCCCAAGTAGTTGGGTGCTTTCCCCATGAGAGACTATGGGAACCCCAACCCAAGATATTGGAGACCCCATTAACATAGATCGTCCAAGATTTAGCTCTCTTATGAGATGAACTTGGATGCATTTTGGAAGGCATTGTAGGAATCTATTCGTCAACAAAATCATCAAAATGAAATGTGTGAAATTCGTTAGGGCATGGGCCCAAGTTGGATTAGTCTTGTGAGTGTTAAATTATTAACCCTTTCTTTCTCTTTTAGTGTGTTGTACAAGAGAGGGGGATCAAATAGAACCAACCAATAAACCCTGAACCTTGCAATAAGCAAAGGAAAGAACAACACTAGGGTAGTGCGACATAAGATCCATAACAAGTGTGCTAGAGATAGAGCCACCAAGTGCACTCGAAAGAAGATCACAACCATGAACAAATGAGAGCATGTGCTCCTAAGTCATTTCTATAAAGAATGCATAGATGACAATGGTCTTTTGATGTGAAATGAAAATAGGAGAGGGTTTAATTATACCTTGCCCAAGTAGTTGGGTGCTTTCCCCAGGAGAGACTATGGGCCCACATAACTAACTCTTATTAACTAGGTTGACCATGGCCAAACTTGATGATAATGATCACATATAGCCTGGCCATTGAATGTGGAGCTTACCATCCCCCCTATGTTGAACCAGAGGCCGCATAGAGAAAATGGGGATTATAAATAATAGCAGGTTTGTATATACCTAATTAAATACAAGGAAAATCATAGTTGAAGTAAAAATGAAAGTGGGTTGATAGACACTCAATACAATAGAAGGGCAATGATAGTCAAAATACAAAATGAGAGTTTGTGTATGGATATCCACCTTAACATAGGGATAGTCACTGGTGAAATGTAAATGAGAGTGGGTTTATGAATACCCAACTTAATGCAGAGGTAGGTTGTGACAAAAGCTTAAAATGGGGGTTTTCAACAAAATATGAACAAGTAGTTTTAAAGAGAAGACATTACATAAGATACATACCCCCCTTAATGTTGAACAAGGCCATATAACAAAGATATTACATAGTATTCTCCATAAATGGCATGTCTCCCATTCATGTCCGTTTCCACAAGCTAGTGAAGTTGACCTTTTGCTAAGGTATATTAAATATGTTGGCAAGTTGCTATGTTGAAAATACAAAGGTTGAAACAAGCTATCCTTGAGAATGAAGTTGTTGAATGTGGTGCATCTAGAATGGACCAACACCATACTGTGAAGGGAGAGCTATTGAAACATGTTGAGAATCATATATTTAAAACAAAGTGTTCTTGAGGAAGCATTTGTAGAAGGCACACCAATAAGTAGGGTGCATCAATTTTTCATAGAGAAATATGCACTATAATAAGTTGTGTCCTGTATAGAAGAATCTTTGTAGTGGGAAAGACGTTGGCGCACCATAAGTAGGATCCTCATCGATATCACCAATCATCATTTTATCCTTTCCTTGTTGTTGTCAATAATTGAAAAGGAATGACCCATACGTGGCATGTTGAGAAATTAATAGGGCTACAATTGAAATGATTTCTCTTAAACTTGATAACTACTTGTGATATTATTTTACTTTTCTTTCTTATTATCTTCTTTTTCTCTTATTATTATGTTGTTCTTATCATCAATAATAGGGACAAAAGATGTAGGCTACTAGCTAGGGCCAAAAACCTCTCTTAGAGAGGAAAACCCACGAAAATTTCTTCTCTTCTTATAGATTCTTCAAATGACAAATTCCAAGACCTCTAGACTAAGACCCTTCCAAGACCAAGTCAAAACTTCTAGAGGATGTGCTTATTCTTACCAAGTCAAACCAAGTCAAATCTCTTCCAATTGCAGAACTTCAACCCCCATCTTCAGATTTCGGCCCTCACTACAGGTCTAAAATTTTCGCCCCCTGCAACTAGCTGCAACTTCACATGTGTGGGTGAAATAGGGCTCCTAAGGCTTCCCCCTTCCCTCACTTGGGCCGCTTCCTCTTCAAAGGCTTGTAGGTGACCAAATCAACTTTTTCTCTTCCAATTTTGACCCTTCTTTGATGACTTGAAAACTTTGGCCTTGATGTTGCACAAATCCTAACCTTTCTTCGCACTTGAGAGAGAGAGAGTGTGTGTGTGTAAAAATTAGAAATTTCATCTTCATTCTTCCTTCTAGTCCTTTCCTTTCCTTCTTCCTTTTTGTTCTTACTTCCTTGATGAGTGAGTGAATGATTTTCCAAATGAGGTCGAATGGTCTCTTATATATAGCCCTTTCAAGATGACAAATTGCCCTAATTAGGCCGACTTCTCTGCTGTCAAGCCGACTTGGTCTTGGAGAGGGGTAATTTGAAACTTTTGACTCAAAAATAATTCTTTTGACATGTTATAAGATGCCTAATGGGGTATTTAAAGATGACGATGACTCTTTGACTTCTTGACTCTATGACAAAGCCTAGAAGCACTCAATGGGTGCTTGACCTAAAATAAATTGACCTTGAGCATGAAACCCATGCTATAAAAAATAATAATAATAATTTCTTTTTCTTTTTACAATATACAAAAATCAAGAGTACATTACATATTATGAAGACCGAACCTAGTTACATATTTCATCACTCCCTCTTAGCTAGGGAGGTATTCATAATGGCACAAGGACATTCTCATACTAAAGAGATCTCATAAAAAGAGTCGGATTGGTATGCCATCTCATAAGCTACATTTTCAGCTTATATCAGTGATCTCATCATATCTACTAATATTGTCATATAGCAAGGCCTTGACTAACCGCTCTATGTCTACACAAGATTATAACACAATGTTGAGGAGACAATGACTTATAGACACCACCATCATTGTCTCTCAAGGCACATACCCCATCTGGATGTTCACAAGGTATGTACTTTTAAGACCATTCCTATCTTGGATTAACACATCCTCAAGGAATTTCCTCTTCGACTACTCTTACTTGTTGGATGCTCTACCTTGTCCTCAAAGAGTATCAGAATTCAAATACTTACTCAATCCTCCATTCTTTCTTCATAATGTGAAGACAAGAATGATGTGTCTCTCCCCCTCTCAACTAGGGAGGAGTTATCAACCAATCCAAGCTTGTTTCTCAAATACACAAGCTTCTTATTAGGAAGACATTTGGTCAAAATATCAGCTACCTACTCATCAGTGGAGATATATTGTAGCTCCACTACCCCATCTTGCACCAATTTTCGTATGTAATGATACTTGTTGTTTATGTGCTTCATCTTTGCATGGAATATGGGGTCTTTAGACAACCTTATGCAACTTTTGTTTTCACAATGTATAATTGTAGGGTCCATCGGTCCTTCAAACAAATCGGATAACAACGTCCTCAACCAAACAACTTCTCTACTAACTTCACATGCAGCAATGTATTCAACTTTAACATACTTAATGCAATCGATTCTTGCTTTCTACTCACCCATGAGATCGTAGAGGTTCCCAAGCTAAAACATCCTCCAATAGTGCTTCTTCCATCTCGCTCCCTGCCTCCCCAATCTGAATCAGTATATCCCATTAGTTGGATATTGTTCTTTCCATCATACTTGAGGCAGTAATGTATTGTCCCTCAAAGATATCTCAATATATGTTTGGTTGTTATCTATGGGTCATGTCTAGGCTACATTTGAAACTGACTGAGAATATTCATTGCAAAATAAATATTTGGACATATATTTATGAGATATGAGAGCCAACCAATTGTCTATAACTTGTGGGATCCATAGGGCTTGATTATAAACTTCTTAACCTTTTCAAATTTATGACCATGGGAGTTGTCATTGATTTTCTATCCATCATGCCAAACCTTTGTAGCATCTCGATTACATACTTTCCTTGACCTAGATATACTTCACCAGGTTTTTGCCAAACTTCCAACCCCAAGTAATAATGAATGAATACCTAGATCCTTCATATCAAATTTCGCTGCCGATTGTTTCTTGCATTCTTGAATACGACTTTCCACACCTGTTATGAAAAGGTCATTCACATATAGAAGAATTATCACTAATTCATCCTTCATTATTTTGATATAAAGAGTTGGATTTGCATAACTCTTCGAAAACCCCATTCTTTGTAGATATGTATCCATCCTAGCATTCCAAACCCTTGGGGCTTGCTTAAGGCCATAAAGTGCCTTCTTTAGCCTGTAGACATGAGTTTCTTTATTATGTACTTTAAATCCCAATGGTTTTTCAATTTATACTTCTTCAGCAATGGTGCCATTCAAGAAAGTTATCTTCACATCCATTTGATGGATGTTCCATCCCACAGTTGCTGCCAAGGAGACCAACGATCTTATAGTTGTGTATCTTGTTGTAGGTGCAAATGTTTCCTCATAATCGATGCCTTCTTTTTTAGAGAAACCCCTAGCAACAAACCTTGCTTTGTACTTGTCAATGCTTCCATATGCTACATGCTTAACCTTGTAGAGCCATTTGGAAGTCACAACAGATTTATCATTCAACCTAGGAACAATTTCACAAACTCCATTTTTCATTATAGACTGATATTCGTCTTTCATGGCATCTTTCCATTCTTGATGTTTGACAACTTCTTCAAAGGAGGATGGTTTTTCTTCAATCAATTTGTTATGTAGGCTGCATACCCTGAAGATATTTTAGGCTTTTTACTTTCCTTGGATGTTCCTTTTGCTGTAGCGTGTCCTTCTACTTCTTGTAGAGTTGATGTCAACCAGGTGGGTCTCTTACGAGTTTCAGGGATTATGACTTGTTGCACAGGTTCAATGGGACCTTCTTCTTCATTATTAGGTATAGTATCTTCTTCTTCCCTTGGACATTCTTCAAATATAGGTAGTTCTTCATCGTTAGAATCAATCAAGAGATCTTTAGACTTCTTGAAGGCAATGTTTTCATAAAAAATCACATCTCTACTTACTTCATTTTAGTGACCATTCTTGATGTAGATCTTATATTCCTTTGACGTGGTATTGCAGCCAACAAATATGCCCTTCATTCTTGTAGCATCATATTTCTTCCTTTTATATTTTGGAATGTGAATGTAGACAGGGAAACCAAATATTCAAAGATGATCTACATTAGGTTTTCATCCGGTAAATGCTTCTTCAGGAGATATGTTTTCAAGTATCTTATGAGGACTTCGATTTTGAATATAGTTTGTTGTTTTGGAAGCTTCACCCCACAGTAATTGAGGTTAGCCTTAATCATGTAACATAACTCTAATGTATTATTCAATTGTACAATTCTTCCTATTTGCTACTCCATTTTGTTCTAGATTATATGGAATTATCAACTCCCTCTTAATTCAAACCTCCTTATAGAAAGCTATGATTTATTTTGATGTGTATTCCCCTCCATTGTCATATCTTAGAAATTTTATCTTCCTTTCTATAAGTTTCTTTACTTCTGCTTTGAATTCTTGAAAATTATCAAAATACTTCATCTTTTAAGTAAGTAAATCCAAGACTTTCTTGAGTGGACATCAATGAAAGTCACATAGTATAGATGACCTCCAAGAGATTTTGTAACCATAAGACCACAAACATTAGAGTGAATGAGATCCAAGATTTCCTTAGATCTTAAAGCACTGCTTTCAAAGGGTTTCTTTACATTTTTACTTAGAGCACATTCTTTATAAATTCCTTCATGCTCTTCCTTTAGTTCAGGGATGCCATTTACCATAGAGTTCAAGGATGGTAATATTTTGTAATGAAGGTGTCCAAACCTTCTATTCCAAAATTCACATGGATTGATTTCAAGGTGACCTTGGGCTTGAGAGAGAGATGTAAGTAATTTGTAGAGCCTTCCCTCATGAATCCCAATGATTTTGCATTATCAATGCTAGAACCCTTACCCCATACCATAATTTTTCCATATACAAAAACAATTATATCCCCTTTATCTTCTAAATAAGAAATAGAAAGTAAATTTTTCATCAAACCTGGGACATATAGTATCTTGTTGATATGTATGTTCTTGTTGAGCTCCAAAACTTCCCTTCCCTTAGTAACTTTTCTCATCCTTCCTTCTTCGTTTTTCCATGAAAAATGCATCCTTATCATCAAAAACCATTATACATTTCCTCAAGGAGTATATTTTAGTGATTTACATGTTATACTTTTATGTTTGTTGTTTGAATAAGTTTTTGTCTTTTAGCTACGGAATGCAGCCACATTCTGCAGCTAATCAGTTGTTCTGTAGCTACTTCCACGCTTTTGCAGGTTCTAGGTGTCAAGAGGGGAAAATGACTACATGGGCAGCTTGTAAAACATCAGGACATGGATCGTGTCCTATTCACTTGGCCTAGATTGACAAGGAAGACTCCGATTAAAGGGAAGTCAAACATGAAACCTAAGGCAAACAAGACTCTGTTTTGTACACGTTTCTCAGTGATGGGATTCGAAGCAGTTTCTTGAGGCCACATACTTCATCTGCCACTTGTGTAAACTGAATCCAACAACCATTACCTTAGATTTATGTCTCCAGAAACTAAGGAAGAGGATTCAGCATACCTATCTACCTACGTGTTTTGCTGTAACTTATTTTTCTCCTTAAAACAGTTGTATAATTTCTCTATAAATACCTGTGTGAAGAATGTAGAACTAGTTTGATTTTGCTCTTGTTAAACTTAGATTACCGCTTTGTAATTTGGAGAACTCATTCTTTGTTTTTAATACAAAGACTGTGTATTTCATGGATACCTGAAAGCGTTGTTGGAGTGTTGATTAAGTGCATATAACTTGAGCAGTTGCAGAGGGCCCCTGCACTGGTTAAGGGTACATTTTATTTTGTTTTGTTTTTCATAGTTGAACTGTAAATTCTCTGTGTTTTTCCATGATGTTTATAACCATTTTCTAAATTTGTTCATAATGTAGTTTTTGTCATCTTCTTACTAACGCAAAATAGTTTTATTTTAGTACAGGAATAGTCTTTTGGTTTAATTTCTTTTCAGTTTCTTATTAGTGGCTTGAAGTTGAGTTCAATAGTGTAGAGTAATTTATCTCATTTGTTGTTCATTAGACTTTAAATTTTGAATTAAACTGATCAATTCCATTTTATTATTAGTTTAGTGACTCATGTTGTAGGTGGATGTTTCTAAAAGCCCTTCTAGTTGATGGTTCATCTTAAACTAAGTGGTGGAATATTTCACTTATGTAATGAGTCTTTTTCTACATTTTTGTATTTATTTTCTCTTAGAACACTGAAGTATGGAATCCCTCAAAATGTTATCACAAGGAGGTTGTTCTCCCAAAATTGTGTAGCAGAGTGACAAAGCACTTCATTTAGTTTTTTTTTAGTAGATTAATTGCAATTTCATTTTCAGCCTTAGTTTTACATTTAGTTTTGTTGCAATTTCATTTTCAGTTTTTCATTAAGTTTTGATTATGCAATAGACTAAACAATAGTTGTAATCTCATTTTCAGTATTTAATTTTTGTTTTCATCATAGAAAGCTGCAATTTCACTTTTAATATTTCATTAAGCTGATTAGACAGTAGTTGCAGCTTCACTCTTAAGTTCCTTTAGTTCATGTTTTGGAAACAATCATAAGAGTAGAAATAGGAACTCTGTTTTCCTTTTCTTGACTAAACTTTACTTCCAAATTTGACTTTAAGCACTCTTAGTCCTCATTTCATTTGTTTTGCAGAAGTAGATTTAAGGTTTTTGTTAAATACATTGTACATCATTAGGGATTAAAGGATTAAAAACCCCAAAACAACTTAAAACTCAAAAACACTGAAGTAAGAAGGGCCATCTAGCACATATAGTGCACTACACTTCATCAGTTTACGATACTCAGATTGATAATTTATGTAGAGCAATTTAGGACACTAAATTGACCAAACATTTTGGCATCGTTGCCGGGGAAGTGTAACTAGGTAGCCTTATCCCTTACATTCATAAGAAACAAAAACAAAAACAACAAAACAAAATAATGACATGCATAGAGAAAGAGACTCTAGGGATAGATTTATAGCTAGGGGCAGGTGTTCAATTCCCACAACTCCACCTACTCCACCTACTCCACCAAGAGTTAGAAAGGACACACCTCCATCCCATACTCATACTCCCAGCCATAGGAATCCTAGAATTCAAGGGGCAGAAACTCAATCAAAAGATTCTCCTACATCATCTACCAAAAAAATCCTAGGAGAGAAGACCTTTTTCACTTCCACAGGAGAGCCTATTATAGTTGAAGAACTAGGAATACCTGGTGAAGAAGAAAAAGTAGAAACTCCCTCTTATAGTCCATTAATAGAATAACTAGAGGAAGAGGGAATAACCTTGCAGGTTGAGCCCTATACTGAATCTGAAGAAACTATAATGGCAGAAGAAGAACAAGATGGAGAATTCTCACTGTTTGGAGGAGGAGGTAGAGGTAGAGGTGGAGGAAACAATGGAGGAGGTAGAGGTAATAATGGAGGAGGTAGAGGAAAAAGGGAAATAGATAACTCATTTGCATTCCCTATAGTGGATGAGGAAACACATACCACAATAAAAAATATCTCACCATCTGTCCTCCCAAACTTTTATGGGTTAAGAAGTGAGGATCTTGAAACATTTTTGTTTGAGTTTGAAGTCTTGTGCAGAACATATGATTATCTAGAAGACTCTCAAAAACTCAAATTGTTCCCTTCAACACTAAAAGGGGCTGCTTTAAAATGGTTTATGGAGTTAGTCACTCAATCCATTAGAACTTGGAATGACATGAAACATGCATTTCTAGATAGATACTTGGATTATTGTATGCCTACCAATCATAAAGATAAGGTGTTCAAAATGATGCAAAAAGAAGATGAAAACTTAGAGGATTTGCTCAAGAGATTCAACTATAATTTGAAAAGAGCAAAAATGGACAATCTAGATGAAAAAACTTTGAAAGCTCTTTTGTTAAAGGCCATTATAGATGAGTGGATAGATATCCTAAACATGACGGGGAAGGGAGATATCTCTCAACTTCCATTGAGTGACATAGCAGAACTATGTATTCATCTCTCAAGAGGGAAATCTAAAACAGGGAAAGGGCCAAGAGATAATTCTCTTGTTAGAGCAAACAAATCTGCAACTGGATCTATAAGTATGGCAGAAATTGGCAATATGCTTGATGAGTTCAAAACTGACATTTTAGGGAGCCTTAGTGAGAAATTAGACACCCTTAAAATTCAAAATAAGCAGAAAACAGAGGCTGATGCTTTAGCCATCTTTTGTCCAAAATGCAGAAAGAAACATGCTCTAAGGGAATTCCCTTTATATGCAAAACTTGTATGATTTATTCAGAAAGTCATGAGACCAAGGGTCGTCCCTCAATCCCAGGTCTTAAGGTTGTCTTTTAAGAGGAAACAATCCCTTCTTTGTTTTGTTGCAAGAAGACCTTGGCAGGGGCCACAAAATTAAGGATTTAACAATCCAATGTATCTTTAGCCCCCACCAAACTGGAATTCTTGGCAGCAACCTTGGCCTCAACCTTAATCTCAGTATCAATCTCAACCATGGGCGTAAGGGATACAAAATACTTATGGAAGATTTGCTCAATATTATCAATATCCTCCATCTTATCAGAGTTATCCTCCCCCACAAAATCAACAGCAAAATCAGCAACCACAACTTCAAATCAGAACCCTCAACTTTCCTTACCATTTCCACAACGACCTCCACAACATAGTCAAAATCCTCAACTCTTACTTCCATTTCAATGAAAGCCAAATCAGCTACCTGCCCAACCGTTGCCAAACCCCAATAATAAAACCCCTCAAAATGCTTACATGGTAGAAGGACAACAATTTCCAACTTACATGATTACTCCTCTAGATCTTAATGACGTTCAACTTAGATCTGGTAGAATATTAGAAAAGGAAAAACCTTCTATAGTCATTCAAGAACAAGATATCTCTGAGGAAGACTCTCTAAAAGTCAATAAAAGTTTTGAGGGAACATTCCTCCAAAACCAAAACATTGAAAAAAGAATCAATAAACACAACTCTTTTCATTGAGAAACCAATATCTACTCCTAGACCTCATTTTCCTGAGAGATTACAAATTGATAGAGGGGTAGAGAAATATATCTTGTTGCCCAAATATGACTTTCTAGATGAATTGAAGAATGTTTGTATCAAAATTCCTTTGTTACAAGGCATTAGAGAAATTCCTATTCTAGCTAAAACAATAAATGAGTTGAGCATTAAAAGACCAGGAAGGAAACCAAGAGAAACAAAAGGAATTCACCTAGTAGGAAAGATAACAGACATCATGATGGGAAAGATTTCCATGCAGAAATATGTGGATCTAGGAAGTCCAATTGTCAAGACACATATAAATGGAATATTCCAAACAAATTGATTGACTTAGGGGCAGCAATAAACATTATGAGTAGAAAAATTATGGAGCAGCTTAAACTTCCTAATCTTCTTTACACACCTACCTTGCTACAACTTGCAGATAGATCAGTAATCAAACCAAATGGTGTGCTAGAAGACATTTCAGTATCCTTAGATTCTTGGGAATATCCTGTCGATTTCATGAATTTAACTCCCAAGAATAATCTAGGAGGACACCCACTCATATTAGGAAGACCTTGGCTGGCCACAGCTGATGCTTTTATTAGTTGTAGATCTGGTGACATGTATATTTTTGATGGTAATTCAACAAAGAAACTTACTTTGTATCCTCCAGCAAAATCAATCACAAAAATAGATGACAAGGAATGGATTGATGAAGAAGATGATATTCAACCTCTCTTTACTATGTAAGAAATTAGTGAAGATGGTCAAATTTTGAACACATTGGAAAATTTTGAAACATCTTCAGAATATGATCATGCACAATTCCAAGAAAAATATAATGTTGAATACTTGTCATCTAGGTAGATGTCTCTTTATTCTATGGAAGAGTTTGATAGCCCCACAATTGAAATTTTGTCAGGTAGGACATTGAACATAAACAAAAACTTGGAGAAACTACAACCAGAAGAGCTAACCAAAACATTACAAAAACATTTTGCTGCATGTGCATGGGAATACACTGACATCAAAGGTATTGATCCTAAGACTTGTATCCATCATATCTATATTGAGGAAAACAGTAGACCATTCAGACAACCTCAGAGAAGAATGAATCCAAATATTAGGGAAATTGTGAAAGAAGAGCTCCAAAAATTACTCAATGTAAACTTCATTTACCCAATTTCAGATAACCAATGGGTTTCTCCTTTGGTAATTGTGCCTAAAACGAATGGTAAATGGAG
>APFE030841723.1:35803-57017 GCA_000404065.3 Pinus taeda | reverse complement strand
TGGCCATGTGATAAGAGGCTCCAGAATCAATGAGCCACTCATGAGAATGAGAAGAAGAAGATACATTTAATACATAACTAGACTGAGATGATTGACAACGACATGCAGAAAGTGCCATTCCTGAAGATGAAGGTGAAGTTGAAGTAGAAGAATGCTTCACATGGATGTTATGTTTCTTCATTGCGGCTTCCAAGGCTTCCATCTTCTTAAAGCATTAGATTCTAAGTGGCCATCTCGATTACAAAAGTTACAATGTCTATCAGTCTTCTTCCATTTGTTTTTATTGGTCTTATCATTTTGCTGAAATGATCTTTCATTTTGAGACTGAGTTTGCTTAGGACCCTTGTTTGGTTTAGGACCATTCTTTTTAGGATATGACTTCTTAGGATTCTTTATATTTGGTTGCTGCTGGGCGGCTAACACTTTCTTGGAAGAGTTTCCAAGATTAAGAAGACCAAGGTGTAAGAGTTTTTTCTTGTTCTCTTATTAAAGAATCACAAAAAGAGTCAAAGGAAGGGGCCTTGTAGTCTTTTCCTTGACAAATGAAAGCTTCCCTTGTAGAATGGAAGTTGGAAACAAATACAGAGTAGGCTGGTCCCAACTTAGTAAGGATGGAATAAATAAGGTTACTATCTTCTTTCTTAATCTTAACACCTTCCAAGAGATATTTAAGGGTCTTGAATTTGGACAAGAAATCTTCAATGCAAGAAAAATTATTAGGATCCAATGTAAGCAACTCATTTTCAAGTTGATGGGCTCTAATTTCATTTTTAATCCCAAAAACTTTAGTGATTTGTTTCAATGCTTCGTGAGGAGTATCAAGTTCTGCAATATGGAATCTAAGATCAAGAGAAATAGACATCCCTATCAAACCACGTGCTTGATCTTGTCTATTTTCCCATTTTGCAACCTTGTCTTCATCTTTTGGTTTCTTCTCTTGGCCCGTGGCTATTCTGTAGAGACCTTTACTTCTAAGTAAATCTTCCATGTAGGATGCCCATTGGAAGTAGTTAGTGCTGTCAAGAATGACTTGGCATGGACTTTCCATTTTTTTTAAAACTGAAGCCGAAGATGTTGAAAGTAAGCGTTCCAATGGATAGATGTCGAAAAATTAGGCTGTTTAAAAAAAAATGGCTCTGAAAAAGGCTTCCGGATGAAGAAGTTATGGCTTTTTGAAAAAAAATTGTTGAAGTTGCCGGCAAAGTGCACGAATGTGCGGGAATAAAAAAAAACGCCCCCACAAAATGGAGATTTGAACCCAAGACCTCTACTCTCTTAAAATAGCTTTGAACCAATTGAGCTATACAAAAAATTTGAGAGAGAGAGAGAGAGAGAGAGAGAGAGAGGGAGCCTTGGGTTGCGTGCTTGCCTTGAGAAAGCTCTTTTTTCCTACAAAACAAAAACACAAAACCCAGCACGAATATGCAAAGAAAAAACGAACCTTACGGCTCGAAGTTAGCTTTAGCCGGAAACTAAATATTTTTCTCAATGTTTCTGATTTTCCAAGATCACACTAAGGTGCAAGGAAAAGAGCATACGCATGAGAGAAAAAAACTTCCTTTCTGTTTCTGATTTGCCCAGATCGCACAGAGTCGCACGGCAAAGAGCATACACAGAAATGAAAGGTATAGATCTGGTAAAAAAAAAGGCTAAATAAACAGAAATCGAAATAACCAGAGAGAAAATAACAGTAAACTGCAGATAAAGACTGTATACCTCCAGATCTTAAAAATGACGCAGATAGAGCTACCGGAAACCTTTTCGCGTGAAACGAAAGGGGTTCCTCACTAGAACAGATGCTCCGAACACAACAGATTAGTCCTCTCGGCATGAAAGAAGTCAAAAACAGTAGATCTAGGAAACGACAGCCGCATGCAGTTCTACCGGCTTCAGATTTGGATCACCAACGGACGCAGCCCTCAAATAGCTCTGATACCATGTAGGAATTTACAGGGTAAGTTCCTCAGACAGAACACGAAAAGGACACCGCTCACAAACAGATCACAAATCAATACACCAGCATTTTGACGTGGTTAAAACCCTCAGAGAGGGAAACAGTCCACGGCCTGCGCCAACGTGGCTACTACAGGCAATTTATTAATAAAAGAATGAAAATTTACATAAGCTTCTCTCATGCATAGTGAACCTACAAATGACCCTCCATGCGCTTTAAATAGAATTCATGGACCAATCGGGTGTCAAGCCACGGATCAAGTGTCGGTAATACCGAGGAGAGAATGAACCGTCGGATCACTACATATCGTGACCGTCGGATTGTAAGTTACAAAATGTACAACGGTAAAGAAACACACTATACCTAACTCTATACCTAACTCTATACTAGACCAAGTTGAACTTAACTATTTCCTATGTGTCAGAATATCCTAACACAAAGCAACCTTGAAATATCACTTTCCTTTGCCCTTTATAGATCAGGTATTAGATACATTAGTAGGTAAGAAGTATTTCTCATTCTTGGATGGTTTTAGTGGTTATAATCAAATTCAGGTAGCACCTCAGGATCAGGATAAAACCACATTTACTTGTCCATGGGAACTTTTGCCTACCGAGTACTTCCTTTTGGGTTGTGTAATGCACCCGCAACATTCCAAAGAGTAGTACTAGGAATTCTTTCTGATCTAATACATGATTGTGTAGAGGTATATATGGATGAATTTACATTCTATGGTAACACATTTGAAGAAGGTTTGGAAAATTTGGGAAGTCCTTAAAATATGTAAAGAAACAAACCTTTCACTAAGTCATGAAAAATGCTTTATGATGTTTACAGAAGGTATTGTTTTAGGAGATGGAATTAAAGTTGACAAATCTAAAGTTGAATTCATCTCTAAGTTGTCAATTCCAAGTTGCCAAAGGGATGTTAGAAGTTTTCTAGGATTTACAGGATACTATAGAATATTTATAGAAAACTTCACTAAAATAGCATCCACTCTTCAAATTGCTTACAAAATATTGTGAATGCAAGTGGAATCCTGATTGCCAACTAGCATTTGAAACCTTGAAAGCAAAAATATTTGAAGCACCTATTTTAAGAGGACCAAATTGGAAACTTCCTTTCCATATTTCTACAGATGCTTCAGGTACAACTTTGGGAGCTGTATTGGGACAAAAATATTGGATTGCTTATGCCATTTACTATACAAGTAAGAATTTGACTCTCACTGAGTTGAATTATACTATGTCTGAAAAAAATAATTCTTAGCTGTTATTCATGCAATTAACAAGTTCAGACACTATATTATAGGCTATGAAACCTTTGTTCATACAGATCACTCTACAATTAGATATTTGATGAATAAACCTATTACTAATGGCAGAGTTACAAGATGGCTTTTACTTTTGCAAGAATTCAACATCACTGTGCTAGATAGATCGGGAAAACAAAACATAGTTGCTGATTTCTTGTCCAGGATTCAAAATATCAAAGACGACTCTCCAGTTGAAGATAAGTTTCCTGATAAGTATCTTTTTACAGTAACTACTCAAACTCCTTAGTTTGCAGATGTTGCTAATTACTTGGTTACAGGGAAGTTACCTTCACATTTATTTCCTAGAGAGAAAAGAAAGATTATTCAAGAAAGTACAAGATATTCATGGATCACTAACGAATTGTACAAAACAAGGCCAGATCTTATGATCAGAAGGCGTGTCAGGGAAGATGAAAATCCTGATATTCTCAAAGCATGTCATGATGAGCCGTGTGGTGGACACTTTGCTAACAAGAGGATAGCCTATAAAATCCTTTCTTTAAGATATTATTGGCCATCCATCTTCAAAGATGCTAAAGAATATGTCAGAAGGTGCGATAGCTACCAAAGGGTAGAGAAACATGCTCCCTCAAATGAAATGCCATTACAACCTCAGGTACTTATCAAACCTTTTGAAAAATAGGCTTTAGACTTTATTGGACCTATTAATCCTCCATCCAAGCAAAAAAAGTATATATTGGTATGCACTGATTATGTCACGAAATGGGTAGAAGCCAAAGCATTATTTTTTGCTAACGAAAAATATGTAGTTAGTTTTCTTTTTGAGGATATCTTTACTCGCTTTGATGTTCCAAGATAAATTGTGACAGATCAGGGGTCTCAATTCACATCCAACATGATGGAGAAGCTTATGGAGGAGTACAAGATCAAGCATAGGAAATACACTCCCTATCATCCACGAGAAAATGGTCAAGTGGAGTCTACAAATAAAGTGATTGAAGGAATCCTCACCAAGACTGTGCATCTACATAGAAGAGATTGGGTAGAAATGCTTCCTGAAACCTTATGGGCCTATAGAACTACATGGAGGAGCACAACTAGACATACACCCTATGAACTTGTTTATGGGAAGCAAGTCTTGTTCCCTATATAGTTCCAAGTCAAAACTTTCAAGATGGTAGTTCAGTTGGGGATGGATTTATTAGAAGTTCAAAAACATAGACTAGAGCAATTAAATGAACTTAATGAAATCAGACAAAAGTTGTTCAAGGGACTAGTCTAGTCCAACAACAGAGGGCTAAATGGCATGACAAATACGTCAAGGACAAGAGGTTTCAAGAGGGATATTGGGTGCTATTATTTGACTCAAAGTTTAAAGATTTTCAAGGGAAGTTTCAAATTAATTGGCTTGGGCCATATGAGATTGAAAAAGTTTTCAGTAATGGAGCAGTAAGGATCAGAACAATAGATGAAAGTCAAACTCCTCTCCTTGTGAATGGTCATAGATTGAAAATTTATCAAAAACCAATATCAAAGGAGGAGTTCATCAAGATCTTTCAGAACAATTCTGAAATGAAGTTGGTGAAGAAGAATCCTTCTTCTCCACCAACTTAGTCTTTGTTTTTCCTATCTAAAATAAATAAATAAATTGTATAAGGTTGAAAACCAATCACTGATTGGCATGCTTATACAGAAAATATAGGGTGAAAATCAGAAGACTCTGACACCCTATATTTTCCATTTCTTTTCTGAAAAAAATGGTGACTCGTTATGCATTCTGCAAAATTCATTGTCTTATCTCATTTCACTCTATTTTACTTTTGCAAGTTTCACTTCACTCCATTGCCATATTCCACCAATAAATTTTTCTTCTCCAACGTTTCTTTCATCTCCATTTTCATTTATCATCTTGTCATATTTTCACTCATACAACTATTTCCATTCCATTCATTCATAAGCCATCTTTTATTCTCTGTTTTACATTCTACAACTGTTTCCACATTCTGCGGTTGTTCTTGTTCCATAGCTAATCCTGTTCTGTAGCCAATCTGATTTTGTAGCAACAGTTTGATTATCAGTCCAAGCACAAAGAGGCCAATAAAATCTTACATGTAGGTAATTGAAGAGAAAACAACGTCTTTTCAGTGGTGAGATTGGTCTTCCTTCTCCTACTTCTTTTTACAGGACTTCCCTCAAGCAAACATCAAGATATTGGCAAGCGGAAGGTAAGGTTCCAAAGGTAAAAACAAAAACTTATTTCAAAAAGCAATACAAAAACATAAGTTTGTATAACTTGTATGATCACATGTCTCCTTGATTTATCATTATGTGATTTGACTGCCACAATGACTCTGCCACACCTTCCGTCTTCAATGCTAAACGGTCTAATGATGCCTTCATAACTAATATCTATTTTAAACTCCATGACTTGTACTTAACTGGACTTCTACAACCATACCTATTAACGGTTAGATTAACGACATGACCTATTTGTATACGACTCTTCAAAACCTTGATTGTTCATTTATTACACTAAGTTTTTCTCTCATACTTCCGCAGCTTTTTTGTTCATACAGTCACTTTGTTTTCATATACCTTCTGCATACAGTCATTCCATTTTCCACACAATTTACGTATATAACTACTTTGTTTCCATATATAGTCGTTTTATTCTATATTCATAGTCAACCTGCTTCCATATATTTTGTCATCCCATCTCCATATCCATAGTTATTTTGTTTCTATATACCAGTTGCTCCATTTTCGTATACGCAAGCCCTCTTTATGCAATCACTCCATTTCTCAGAAAGTGAAGGGAATTTTGAAGAGTAGCTAAGAACAAAGGTGATGGGGCTCATTGTTAGAATTGAACCCATAGGGATGAAGTACATGGAGGGTTATCTGCAGCTGAAAGGAATGTTACAGAAGGCTGGTTGGTTGAGTTTTATTGAAAAATTCAACGGTTACCATAAGGAAATCACCAAATCCTTTGCCAGGTCATTTTATGGAATGGACGTGGAAATAGGTGACATCAAATTTGTAGTTACCGATTCCTTTATAGCTAAAGAAACACAACTCCCAAGGCTAGGAGAGAGGTGGTTTAAGAACAAAGAGTTTCATGATGAATCCTGGAAGGTCATTCTTAAAAATCCAGGTATGGACAGTTTAGTTTTTAGAAAATGGATTCCAATTTCTGCACTTAAAAACAAATGGAGTAGCATGTTGTTAATTTTGCAAAAGTTTATTACATGCGAAGGGAGGTTTGGTTCTATGTATGTATATCATATACGACTGTTAATGAATTTTCTGGAAGATGGAACCCTCAATCCACCCTTTTCCCCGAATAGTCTGAGAAGAATGAGAACTAATGTTCAGAAGAAAGTTGAGTCAATAGAAACCACTCTATATCACCATGGACTAGTAAAGTTTTGAGTTGAATTTTATTTGAGAAGTGTAGGGGACACATGGGAGGACTTTTTGGTAAGGAACTTCTTCCAAGATGCTCCAGAATTGCCTGAGGGAAGTCCTGTAAAAAGAAGTAGGAGAAGGAAGACCAGTCTCACCATTCAAAACACCCCTGAAACTTCAACACAGAAAAATGATGAAGAAGAGATAATCTCTGAGACATTAACATAGATCAGATAGCAGACAAAGCATAGGAGAAAAATGAAAGAAAAGGTTGGGGAAATCCACAAAGATATTCCTGAACCTTCATCACCTAAGGAGGATGAACAACTGCTTTCTGAGAGACTAATCAAAATCAAAGAACAGATCAGGAAAGATAAAGAGAAAGGAAAGAGGAAACATGTTACAGAGGAAGAGAACATAGACTCCCAAAACTTGAGGAGAAGTTCTAGACTCGGGGGCAAAGTGAAGAAAATGAAATCAAAAGAAACTCCAACTCAATCCCCTGACAATATTCCATATGAGAAAAGCCCACAAGACTCTCCTCCACAAAACTTTGAGAGTAGCCCAAGAAGAGCCTCTCCTGGTATTGATCTAATCCAACAACAAATTTATGATTACATAGACTCATTGGAGAAAAAGTGTACATCAGTAAACCCAGGGACTTTAGCTAATCCCGATTAGCTTGCCACCTCACAAGAAACATTAACTAGCTCCCTTAAACAGGAGATCTATGAGCTAGAAGTGCTAAATAGGCACATCCAAAGAGAAAATGAAGCCTTAAAAGAAAAGAACAAGTTGGATAATATTATCCATGACAACACTATGCTTCACTTGGGTTTATGGCATAAGAAGAACAAAAAACTTAAAAGGAAGAATAAGAAGCTAAATAGGGCACTTACTAACCTCAAGTACAGATTTCTCATGAGGAAGCCAAGGATGGCAGTTGATGCAAACAAAAGCAAGAAGAGGTTGGATGTTTTGGTTGAAGTCTCAAAACAAATGCAGTAGGAGGAGGAAGTTCACAATTTTGATTGCATGGGGACATGCAATAGTCTTGCAGTGGGGGTATGTTAAGCTCCAAAACTGCCCTTCCCTTAGCAACTTTTCTTATCCTTCCTTCTTTGTTTTTCCATGAAAAATGCATCCCTATCATAAAAAACCATTATACATTGCCTCAAGGAGTATATTTTAGTGATTTACATGTTATACTTTTATGTTTGCTGTTTGAATAAGATTTTGTCTTTTAGCTACAAAACACAGCCACATTCTGCAGCTAATCGGTTGTTTCGCAGCCACTTCCATGATTGTGTAGGTTCCAGGTGTCAAGAGGGGAAAATGACTACATGGGAAGCTTGGAAAACATCAGGGCATGGATCGTGTCCTATTCATTTGGCCTAGATTGACAAGGAAGACTCTGGTCAAAGGGAAGTCAAACATAGAAACCTAAGGCAAACAAGACTCTGTTTTGTACACGTTTCTCAGTGATGGGATCTGAAGCAGTTTCCTGAGGCCACGAACTTCATCTGCCACTTGTGTAAACTGAATCCAACAACCATTACCTTAGATTTATGTCTCCAACAACTAAGGAAGAGGATTCGGTGTACCTGTCTGCCTACGTGTTTTACTTAGCTTATTTTTCTCCTTAAAACAATTGTATAATTTCTCTATAAATACCTGTGTAAAGAATGCAGAACTAGTTCGATTTTACTCGTGTGTTAAACCTATATTACCGCTTTGTAATTTGGAGAACTCATTCTCTGTTTTTAATATAAAGACCGTGTGTTTCATGGATACCTGAAAGCATTGTTGGAGTGTTGATTAAGTGCATATAACCTGAGCAGTTGCAGAGGGCCCCTGCGCTGGTTAAGGTTACATTTTATTTTGTTTTGTCTTTCATAGTTGAATTATAAATTCACTGTGTTTTTCCATGATGTTTATAACCATTTTCTAACTTTGTTCGTAATGCAATTTTTGTCATCTTCTTACTAACACAAAATAGTTTTATTTCAGTACAAGAATGGTCTTTTGGTTTAATTTCTTTTCAGTTTCTTATCAGTAGCTTGAAGTTGAGTTTAGTAGTGTAGAGTAAGTTATCTCATTTGTTGTTCATTAGACTTCAGATTTTGAATTAAATTGATCAATTCCATTTATTATTAGTTTAGTGACTCGTGTTGTAGGTGAATGTTTCTAAAAGCCCTTCTAGTTGATGGTTCATCTTAAACTAAGTGGTGGAATATTTCGCTTATGTAATGAGTCTTTTTCTACATTTTTGTATTTATTTTCTCTTAGAACACTGAAGTATGGAATCCCTCAAAATGTTATCACAAGAAGGTTATTCTCCCAAAATTGTGTAGCAGAGTGACAAAGCACTTCATTTTTTTTTTAGGTAGACTAGTTGCAATTTCATTTTTAGTCTTAGTTTTGCATTTAGTTTTGTTGCAATTTCATTTTCAGTTTTTCATTAAGTTTTGATTCCGCAATAGACTAAATAGTAGTTGTAATCTCATTTTTAGTATTTCATATTTGTTTTCATCATAGAAAGCTGCAATTTCACTTTTAATATTTCATTAAGCTTTAGACAGTAGTTGCAACTTCACTCTTAAGTTCCTTTAGTTCATGTTTTGGAAACAATCATAAGAGAAGAAATAGGAACTCTGTTTTCCTTTTCTTGACTATACTTACTTCCAAATCTGATTTTAAGCACTCTTAGTCCTCATTTCATTTCTTTAGTAGAAGTAGATTTAAGGTTTTTGTTAAATACATTGTACATCATTAGGGATTAAAGGATTAAAAACCCCAAAACAACTTAAAACTCAAAAACACTGAAGTAAGAAGGGCCTTCTAGCACATATAGTGCACTACACTTCATCAGTTTATGATACCCGGATTGATAATTTATGTAGATCAATTTAGGACACTAAATTGACCAAAAATTTCCCTCCATCTTCCAGCTGCAATGTTGTTGATCCAATTCCTTTGACTACATAGTTCTTCTTGTCTCCAAGCTTGACTGAATGAGAAGATATTCCTTTTGATAAGGTCTTTAGTTTTCCATGTTCACTTGTCATATGTCTATAAGCTCCACTGTCAATTATCCATATGTTGTCATCTTCAAAAGTACCTATAAGTGTTGAGAATAATCCTTTGTTCTTTGTAGTGGAGGTCTTGGTCATATAGTTCTTGATGGATAATAAAATATCCCTAAATGCTTTGATGTCTTTCTTGAGATGTGTTTTCATCACGAAGAACTACTTCAATGAAAACTTCTTCAAGGATGTAGTGATCTTCATTATGCCCTTTGTCAACCTTAGCTCGGATACCATGTTGAGAAATCAATAGGGCTACAATTGAAGTGGGTTCTCTTAAAATTGATAATTTCTTGTGATATTCTTTTACTTTTCTTTCTTATTATCTTCTTCTTCTCATATTATTATGTTGTTCTTATCATCAAACAATTACCAAAAACATGAAGATTAATAGTACACATGGACACGAGATGTAGACTGCTAGCCAGGGTCAAAACCTCTCCTAGAGAGGAAAACCCATGAAAAGTTATTCTCTTCTTATAGATTCATCAAATGACAGATTCCAAGACCTCTAGAACAAGACCAATACCCTTCCAAGACTAAGTCAAACCTTATGGAGGATGTGATTCTTCTTACCAAGTCAAACCAAGTCAAATATCTTCCGATTGCATAACTTTGACCCTCAATTTCATATTTGGGCCCTCACTGCAGGTTTGAAATTTCCGGCCCTTTGTAACCAGCTACAACTTCACATGTGTGGGTGAATTAGGGTTCTTACGGCTTCCTCCTTCCCTCGCTTGTGTTGCTTTCTCTTAAAAGGCTTGCAGATGACCAAATCAACATCTTCTCTTCCAATTTTAACCCTTCTTTGATGACTTGGAAACTTCAGCCTTGATGCTGCAGAAACCCTAACCTTTATTCGCATGAGAGAGAGAGAGAGAGTGTGTGTGTGTAAAAATTAAAAAAATTTAACTTCCTTCTTCGTTCTATTCCTTCGCTTGCCTTCTTCCTTCTTGTTCATGTTTCCTTGATGAGTGAGTGAATGATTCTCCAAATGAGGTCGAATGGTCTCTTATATATAGCCCTTCCAGGATGACGAATTGCCCTAATTAGGCCAACTTCTTTGTTGCCAGGCTGACTTGGTCTTGGAGGGGTAATTTGAAACTTTTATCTCGAAAATAATTCTTTTGACATGTTACAATATGCCCAGTCTTTTACATATGACAATGACTCTTTGACTTCTTGACTCTATGACAAAACCTAGAAGCACTCAATGGGTGCTTTGACCTAAAACAGATTGACCTTTAGCAAGAAACCCATGCTATAAAAAATAATAATAATAATTTTCTTTTTATTTTTACAATATGCAAAAATCAAGAGTACATTACATATTATGAAGACCGAACCTAGTTACATATTTAAACACTCCCTCTTAACTAGGGAGGTATTCATAATGGTACAAAGGCATTCTCATATTGAAGCGATCTTATAAGAAGATTCAGATTGGTAAGCCATCTCATAAGCTATCTTTTTAGCTTATATCCATGCATCTCATCATATCTACAAACATTGTCTTATATCCTTGACTAACTGCTCTATCTCTCCACAAGGTTAGAACACAATGTTGGGGAGACAATGGCTTATAGACACCACCATCATTGTCTCTTAAGTCACATATCCCATCAAGATGTTCACAAGGTATGTCCTTTTATGACCATTCTTGTCTTGGATTAACACATCCTACAGGAATTTCCTCTTTAACTACTCTTACCTATTGGATGTCCTACCTCATCCTTAAAGAGTATCAGAATCCAAATGCTTACCCAATCCTCCATTCTTTGTTCATAATGTGAAGACAAGAATGATGTGTCTATGTCCCCCTTTGAACTAGGGAGGAGATATCAACCAATCCAAGCTTGTTTCTCAAATACAAAATCTTCTTTTTAGGAAGATATTTTGTAAACATATCAACTACCTACTCATTGGTGGAGATATATTGTAGTTGCACTGCCCCATCTTGCACCAAATTTTGTATGTAATGATACTTGTTGTTTATGTGCTTCATCTTTGCATGGAATATGGGGCTTCAGACAACCTTATGCAACTTGTGTTGTCACAATGTATAATTGTAGGGTCCATCAACACTCCAAACAAATTAGATAACTACTTCCTCATCTAGACAACTTCTCTACTAACTTCACATGATGCAATTTATTTAGCTTCAACACTACTTTATGCAACCAATTCTTTCTTTTTACTCATCCATGAGATCATGGAGGATCCCAAGCTAAAACATCCTTTGATAATGCTTCTTCCATATAACTCATTGCCTCCCTAATCTGAATCAGTATATCCCATTAGTTGGATATTATTCTTTCCATCATACTTCAGGTAATAATGTATTGTCCCTTGCAGATATCTCAATATATGTTTGGCTGCAGTCTAGTGGTCATGTCTAGGCTCCATCTAAAACTGACTGAGAATATTCATTGTGAAACAATATTTGGACTTGTGTTTATGAGATACATCAGAGAGCCAACCAATTGTCTATAACTTGTGGGATCCACATGGCTTGATTCTAAACTTATCAACCTTTTCAAATTTGTGATCATGGGAGTTTTCATCGATTTGGTATCATGCCAAACCTTTGTAGCATATTGATTAAATACTTTCCTTGACCTATATATACTTCACTAGGTTTTTTCCAAACTTCCAACCCCACTAATAATGCATAAGCCCTAGATCCTTCGTATCAAATTATGTTGCCAATTGTTTCTTGCATTATTGAACATGACGTTCCACACTTGTTATGAGAATATCATTCACATATAGAAGAATGATCATTGGTTCATCCTTCACTATTTTTATATAAAGTTTTAGATCTACATAACTCTTTGAAAACCCCATTCTTTGTAGATATGTATCCATCCTAGCATACCAAGCCCTTGGAGTTTGCTTAAGGCCATAAAGTGCCTTCTTTAGCCTGTAGACATGAGTTTCTTTATTATGTGCTTCAAATACCAAGGGTTGTTCAATATATACTTCTTGTTCAATATATACTGCTAAGGACACCTACAATCTTATAGTTGTGTATCTTGTTGTAGGTGCAAATGTTTCTTCATAATTGATGCCTTCTTGTTGAGAGAAACACCTAGCTAAAAACCTTACTTTGTATTTTCCAATGCTTCCATTTGTTGCATGCTTAATCTTGTAGAACCATTTGGAAGTCACAACAAATTTTTCATTTAGCGTAGGGACTATTTTGCAAAGTCCATTTTTCATTTTAGATTGGTATTCTTCTTTGATGTCATCTTCCCATCCTTGATGTTTGACAACTTCTTCAAAAGAGGATGGTTTTGCTTCAATCAATTTTGTTATGTACGTTGCATACCTTGAATATCTTTTAGGCTTTTTGCTTTCCCTGAATGTTCCTTTGTTGTAGCATGTCCTTCTGCTTCTTGTAGAGTTGATGTTAACTAGGTGGGTCTCTTACGAGTTTAAGGGATTATGACTTGCTACACAGGTTCACTGAGACCTTCTTCTTCATGATTAGGTATAGTATCTTTTTATTCCGTTGGACATTATTCAAATATAGGTAGTTCTTCATCATCAGATTCAATCGGGAGATCTTTAGACTTGTTAAACACAATGCTTTCATCAAAAGTCCCATCTCTAATTGCTTCAATTCGGTGACCTTCCTTGATGTAGATCCTACATGCCTTTGATTAGGTAATGTAGCCAACAAATATGCCTTTCATGCTTGTAGGATCCAATTTCTTCCTTTTATTTGTTGGAATGTGAATGTAGACAGGGAAACCAAATATTCAAAGATGATCTACACTAAGTTTTCTTCTAGTAAATGCTTCTTCATGAGTTATGTTGTTCAGTATCTTATGACGACTTCAATTTTGAATATAGACTGTTGTTTTGGATGCTTCACCCCATAGGAATTGATGTAAGTCTTGATCATGTAACACAAATCTAATGCATTCTTCAATTGTATGATTCTTCCTTTCTGCTACTCCATTTTGTTTTGGATTATATGGAACTATCAGATCCCTCTTAATTCCAAACACCTTATAGAAATCTATGAGTTCTTTTGATGTGCATTCCCCTCCATTGTCAAATCTTAGCACTTTTATCTTCCTTTCTGTAAGATTCTTTACTTTTGCTTTGAATTCTTGAAATTTATCAAATACTTCATCTTTTAAGTAAATAAATCCAAGTATTTCATCATCAATGAATGTCACATAGTATAGATGACCTCCAAGATATTTTGTATCCATAAGACCATAAACATAAGAGTGAATGAGATCTAAGATTTCCTTATATCTTGAAGCACTGCTTCCAAAGGGTTTCTTTACATTTTTACTTAGAGAACATCCCTTACAAATTCCTTCATTCTCTTCCTTCATTTTAGGGATTCCATTTACCATAGAGTTCAAGGATGGTAAGATTTTGTAATAAAGGTGTCCAAACCTTCTATGCCAAAGTTCACATGGATTAATTTCAAGGTGAACAAGGGCTTCAGAGAGATGTGTAAGTAATCTATAGAGCCTTCCCTCACGAATCCTAATAATTTTTTCATTATCAATTATAGAACCCTTACCCCATACCATAACTTTTCCATCTACAAAAGAAATTCTATCCCCTTTATCTTCTAAACAAGAAATAGAAAGTAATTTTTTCTTCAAATGTGGGACATATAGTATGTTGTTGAGATGTATATTCTCTCCATCTTCTAGCTGCAATTTGGTTGATCCAATTCCTTTGACTGCATAGTTCTTCTTGTCTCCAAGCTCGATTGAATGAGAAGATATTTCTTTTGATAGGGTCTTTAGTTTTCCATGTTCACCTGTCATATGTTTAGGAGCTCCAATATCAATTAGCCATATGTTGTCATCTTCAAAAGTACCTGTAAGTGTTGAGAATAATCCTTTGTTCTTTGTAGTGGAAGTATTGGTCATATAGTTCTTGATAGATAATAAGAGGTCCCAAAATGATTTGATTCCTTGATACATATGTGTTGTCATCATGGAAAAATTCTTTAATGAGAACTTATTAAAGGATGTAGTGATATTCATTATGCCCTTTGTCAACCTTAGCTCCAATACCATGTTGAGAAATTAATAGGGCTACAATTGAAGTGATTTCTCTTAAACTTGATAACTATTTGTTATATTCTTTTACTTTTGTTTCTTATTAGCTTCTTCTTCTCTTATTATGAGTTCTTATCATCAAACAACTACCAAAAAAATGAGTATCAATAGTACACAAGGACACAAGATGTAGGCTTCTATCTAGGGCCAAAACCTTTCCTAGAGAGGAAAACCCACGAAAATTTCTTCTCTTCTTATAGATTCTTCAAATGACGAATTCCAAGACCTCTATACCAAGGCCCTTCCAAGACTAAGTCAAACCTTATGGAGGATTTTCTTCTTCTTACCAAGTCAAACCAAGTTAGTTCTCTTCCAATTGTAAAACTTCAACCCGTAGCTTCAGATTTTGACCCTCATTGCAGGTATGAAAGTTTTGGCACCTGGCAACTAGCTGCAACTTTGCATGTGTGGGTGAATTATGGATACTAAGGCTTCCTCCTTCCCTCGCTTGGGATGTTTCCTCTTTAAAGGATTTTAGGTGACCAAATCAACTTCTTCGCTTCCAGTTTCTACCCTTATTTTGACTTCCTTATTCCTTCTAGTTCTTTGCTTGCTTTATTCCTTATTGTTCTTACTTCCTTGATGAGTAAGTGAATTATTCTCCAAATGAGGTTGATGGTCTCTTATAGATAGCCCTTCTAGGATGACAAATTTCCCTAATTAGGCCGACTTCTCTATTGCCAGGGCGACTTGGTCTTGGAGGGGTAATTTGAAACTTTTTACTCAAAAATAATTCTTTTGACATGATACAAGATGCCCAATGGGATATTTTACATATGACAATGACTCGACTCTATGACAAAAGCTAGAAGCACTCAATGGGTTCTTTGACCTAAACTAAATTGACCTTGAGCATGAAACCCATGCTATAAAAAATAATAATAAATTTCTTTTTCTTTTTACAATATGCTGGACACCTAATCCTCAATGGGTTAGTGTGGAAGCCGAATGGACAAAAGGAGTCCAAGAGACCTTGGGATGTGAAACCCAAGATTCACATATTGTACTATAAATGTATATCTCCTGTTAATAAAAAATGTACTCTCATGATTTATCTTTCCTATTGTTCTTGCTCCCATGTGTGTTTAACATGGTATCAGAGCAGGCGCATTCCTGCTCCGCATAATTAATTTGAGCCATGTGTTTTATGGCCTCTCTGTAGTTTATTTCTGCCATGAAATTCATGACATGAATATTTCTTCAGCTAAATTTTAGCTGCAACCTGATTATACTGCTGCTGGTGTCTTCTCTCCATATAGAAGCATAGAAGCGCCTCCATACTCCTGACAATGCCTGCACTGCCTCTGCCATGGTGGTCTGACATGGTTTCATGCAGTATGCTCACTGCCAGGCTCTCAGTCCCTCTGTCCACTCTCTAAACTTTGCACATAGACCAGTCCCCCAGCCTGACATGGTATTACGCCTCTGACATTGTATTATGCCTCTGGCAGCCAAAACAGGTATACCCACCATCGATTTATTGATTTTATTCAGCTCAGAATGTGACCTAAACAACTCAGCTTCTCTCTTCTTGGCCTAGCCTCTGTTGGATACCTATACCAATAGGTTTCATATTTCATGATTGGCAAATGTAAGTGCCAAATATGCTCCATTTTGCTATCATAAAGGTTTCATATTTACAAGAGAAGAAGGTGTATATAGGCCTGCATTTTTACAAAAGTTTATGGATGATTCAACAGCCTAATCTGGATCATGCCATGTTTTCAATTTATGTTGTAGAATAGAGAAAGAAATCTGTCCAAACTGTTTAATCTTGGCAGATCAGTAGCTAGGTAGAGAAACTAAGGTTCCCAACTGTTTAATCTGGGACCTTGGAAGGAATAAGGGTTGCATTAGATAGGAGATGAAAGAAAAAGCCAATGTAAAAGAAAAAGGCACACAAAAGGGTTTGCAAGTCCAAGTGCACCCTCCAAGAAGGAAGAAAAAATGTTAGGAGAACTAGTTGGGTAGGTAGATGGGGTTGCAGAAGTGGTGTCTCTTTCAAGACCAAAGTTGCTGAAACATTTACAAGAAAGCAACACACTGGAGCATGACTAACATCCCTGTTTTCATTTGTGTATCACTCATTACTAACACCCTTTCCCAAGATGTACAAAGCACAAAAGTTTATATCTTTGTTATATTCTTATGGCCTTAAAAGCCACATTTCTTGTGCAAAAATCTTTTCATTTTGATCTACTCCTGATTTCAAGCTATTTTCAAAGAAAACTTGGTTGAACTAGCCCTTATTCATATGTCCCCTCCATGTTAACAACTAACTCTACTACTTAGCTCCCTATACCCCACTATCCCTATTATTATAAACACCATGGTGTATAAACCCCACAATGTATAAATATCCCCTCCTTGGCACTATAGCCATAATGTTCACTCCCTGGGAATTGAATTAACATCTGGTTAATGTCAAGAACCCATGTCCTACCTTTTGCTCCATCTCAACTAGTTTCCCTACCCAAAAGTTCCATTTTGACCTTAAAAACCCTTGAAAAACCTTTTAAATCCCATAAAATCACCCAAGGGCGGAAAAACTATGGAAATATCCTTCTCCCGCCTTATCCTAAGGTCGGGAGTTAATTTACCCTTTCATGTTGTACAAAAACCCATTGGTCCCCTTTCCCTATAGTTTTGTATTCATGAAGATTTATACCTAAACTTTGTATAAAACCCGCAAATTTTATGTTTTCCTAAGGATTGGCGGACCGTGTTATTTTGGTAAGTAAAACTATTGAAAATTCTTCAAAAAATCAATTGGCCTATGGAGGGTCCCGCCATCACGTTTGCCGAGAAATATCATTGTTTAAAGCCCGCCCACGCACAGTTACAACTCGTGCAGATTACCCGTCCGATAACCGTCAGATGGCGCCTGTACCAGATCGACGGTACACAGTGTTTTCGGGCAATCCCGACGTTCGATGGTTAATGAAGGCAGGCGGTAAGGGCTCGTGCAAGTTGATCGCCCGACAGCCGTTGGATCGCGCGCCTCCAGATCGACGGCCCTCGTCAATATCGGAGCACCCTACACGTCTGACAGATACCTTCCGATATCTGTCAGACGCTTACGTCACGCGGGGACAGTTGTCGCGCCCAAATCCCATCGGAGCAGCGCCTAACAGCCTCTTCACCGTACAAGAAGGGCCGCGATATGGTGACACCTGTCCCGCCCACGTCCTCGTCCCGCTGCCATGCACGTCACTGCCACATCCGCTCGCTTCGTCCCTCACTCGCCCACCTGGCCGCCACCTCATCGCCCCCGTGGACCGGTCTTAGGCCGCCACGTCACCCGATGACGTCCTGCTGACGTCATCCGACCCGGGCCCTCACGCTGACGTCATGCTGACGTCATCCAAAAAGCGCGCCAAATAACTAAAAAGCCATATTTTCGCTGTTTTTCGCCAAATTTGTCACTTTTCTCAGAAAAACACTGCTCCGCTGTCTACATGCAATTCACGACGACCGTTCTACCAGCCAGCCCGCGACCATTTTCAAAGAGTCTAGCGAGCAAACCCAGCTATTTCTTCAGTCCAAGCCATTGTTTAACAGGTATTTGAGTCTTCATCCTCCTTTGAACTGGTTTTTTCTCAATTTCTTGTAAAATCCACCACAGGAAGCCATAGAATTGAAAATTCACCGCAAAACCAGCTGTAACCTACCATTATTCGACAGTTTAGAGTTGAAAAACAGTGGCGGAGACCTCATTTAGACTGCAATTTCTGGTAAAACCCTGCCCGGTTCGCGCAATCGTGAACTCACAGCATTGCTCCCAAATTGTCAAAGAAATCCTCTCAAATGTGTAAAGGCCTCCTCAGAGAATTCAAACATTGGTTATAGTTGTCTGTGCACCAACCTTGCTGGTTTCTGCCCCCCTCAATTTCACTATTCCAATTGACAAACCCAGCTTCTCAAGAAATACTTGAGGCAGACATGGATGCCCCTGCAGGATCAGCAGCCCTCAATGTCACCCCCTTAAATGCTCCTCAGAGAGAGCTGGACTGGCAGGACTTTGCAGATTTAGACTACCAGATTTCAGAAGACTCCCCTTCCAGATGTACATTTCACATTCATTTGTTAAATGAATTCAGGGCTAGGCACAGGGATGGGACTGATATCCTAGGCATTTGGGAGTCCTCCCTCCCAACTTTTAAAATGCCCCGAGTCAAGTAGTTCCCTGACCTTATCTATTTATGTGCTGATGGTTATGATCCAACACAGAGGGCTGTACTGAATCCCCAAGGTGAGGTTGTATTCTATACCACCCCTCAGGCCATCAGGGATATGGTTCAATTCAAAACCCACAAGAAACTGGTTCCTTTATCCCTGCTGGACCTAATCAATCAAGGGTCCAAGGTACTCACAGAAGCAGAGATCCTGAAGCTGAACCAAATATTCATTCGGAAATCTGATACAGTGCTGCACCCTCCTATTTTTGATGGCTACTTGAATCAACTTGGCCTGGACCTAGCCTATATGATAAGCTCAGTACTGGGGTACAAGTCAATGGAATTCATAGACGAAACTGTGCTGGTCATGATGACAATGTTTTCTCCTGGTAAGGCCCCCATCTGCTATGACTATGCCACATACATCTCTGAGAAGATTCATGAGCAATTCTTGCACCTGTCCAGGGAGAGAGTGTTCAGATACACTTCATACATTTATCACCTCATTCTCTATTACCAACATGAGAAATTCTCTTTTGAGATCAAGAGAACTGATGCTGCAGGAAACCCAAGATCAGTGGTGTACTGGAGCTCAATCTTCCATGGCCAAGCATACTCACCCTACACATACTGTGAGTTCATAGATTTGTTCATCCATCCGGCCTTATCTCTGTTCATGACAGAACCTCCTCCAAGACTCACTGATGAAATGCAGAGGATATTGCAACTATCCACTGCCTATGGCATAGGAGACTGGTATTTTTACCAGCATCACACAGTGATTAGAATATATGGATGTGAGCTGAGGCCTTTCAGACTGCCCAGGTTTGTGCCCATGAGGCTCTTTGCCCTGGAATACTTCAGACAATTCGGCAATGCCGATCAAATACACTTTGCAGGGAGAGGCAAGAAGGCACAACTCAAAGTAAAAAACCAGTTGGGGCATTTTGTTATGAACAAAAGAGAGGGGTGGATAGAGGCAGAGAGAATGTTGGAAAGCCTTGGCCTAACACAAAGCTTCCTTTGGAAACCATATGACCCCAATGGCTTTATATCCCGGAGAAGACAAAAATACAAACTCTCCAACTATGAGCATGATAGCATGCTCCTCATATCAAGACATGCCAACCTGCCAAAATGGAAGAAAAACACCTTGATAGAGCCAGTGTCTCAAGAAGAGCTAGTTGAGAGGGCTAGGAGACATTTGTTGAAAATGGTTGACTTGGAATGTCCTTCTCAGGTGCCTGCTCTAACAAGCTCTCACATAACAGCACCAGCCTCCTCATCTGCAACATCTCAACAGGCAGCACAGACCTCAACTCAAGTACAAAGCAAGGGAAAGGACATAGAAATGCAGGAAACCGAGGGCCAACAGGGCCAAGAGAACCAACAGGGCCAACAGGGCCATCAGCAACAACAAACTGATCAACAGGATCAGGAGACACAAAGAGGAGAAGGCTAGGCAGCCACCCAAGAAAAAACAACCAGCATGGCGCCTCCTGGACAGGATTCCAGGATGGACTCATCTGTCCTCCAAACCCCTCAGAGGGAGGACACCAACAGGAAAAGGGAGAGGGACACCCCCCTCACAGAAGGTCCAGATAAAAGGCAGAGGCTCAATCCTTTTTCAGAAGAAGAAATACACAGCCTAGAGACTTTTGCCAGTTCATTTCAGCAAGAACAGGACAAAGCAGCACTTGGGGAGGTCAGCTCCTCAGGACAAGACAAGAATATAGCTGCAAGCATAAAGGAGCAGTTCAAGGACGCTAAAAGGAGGAGTGAGCCAATCAAAATTAAACTCTATAATCATTTGTTAAATATGGCTCCTCCAAACCAACAAAGGCTAATGGCTGCCTTTGATGTGCAAGAAGGCAAAATGACTATGAGCCATTTTGCCCCTACAGTGCAGCAACCCCAAATAGCTGCAGATTATATAAGGACAAACTTAGAAGTCCTTTCAAAAGATATCCACCCCATAGACCAGATCGAGCTCCACAAGCAGACGGGTGAGATGGTCTATGCCACTTTGGCAGATAAGACCTTGATCAATTATAGGCTGCAAAATAGCTTGAACAACACTACAGCACAGCTTGAATTGGAGAGGGCATCCTCTCAAGCCAAGGATAACAGGATCAAGGCATTGGAAGAAATCATCATAGAGTTTGGGCATGATCCCAATGATGTTAAGGCCATATAGGAGGTCCTTAAACTAA
>APFE030841723.1:22419-35695 GCA_000404065.3 Pinus taeda | reverse complement strand
CCACTGGATCTCAAAACCGAGACTACCAGCTTGATTTTTCATTATCTTCCTTTCAATGTTACAATACATATTTATACATGCCGAAGCATCCAATACCATGGACTGAAAACCATCGTGTCCAAAACGATGGACCAAAAACCATAGGTAGGTTCGTCCAACCTAATATAGGGTCCAATTTTTTTTTTCTCGGGGCACTGCCCCGAACCCTGTAGAGGGGGTCTACCCGCCCCCCTCAAACCCCCCAGATAGGGGGGGGGTTGCCACCCCCCCTGTGACCCCCCCGCTGCATAATCGCCGCAACGAAGGGGGTGCTTCGCCCCCCCTCTAACCCCCCGGTTCACTACGTAGGTTAGTCGTGGAAAGAATATAACACAACCCAACATTGATGAGGGATGAGCTCATGAGCCATGCCACTCACACGTCGGCTGCTGAGAACATAATTGTTAAGGCGCTGGTGTGAGCTTGAGGACCCAAATCGCTACGGCCCCAACAAATCTGAGGGTTTGCTATTGTACTATGGTTATATACTTGGTTTGAGCCACATATGTTTAAGTTATATTTGATGTAATTTTTAACGTGCTTGATGGAGCCACATTTAAAAAAAAATGGAAGTAGTCAAACACTGAGTGTTGACAAAACCTATGCAATAATGAACACAAAATGCAAGATGACATACAATATTGAAAGATTTCAAACTCTTGGGAGATTCATTTCTCAACAAATAAGTCACCTTTAAGGTGATAATTGATTATTTGAAGGATTTGCATGTCACCAGAAGCTGTTGGACAGAAGATTTTGAAGAGTATAGAGTTCCTTTCGAGTCGCGTTTATTTTCTTCATTTCTTGCAAGAGGTTTTTAGGAAAGGCAATGCAAGCAATGAGCCGTGCTGTAAGTGGTTTTCATCATCTAAAAGATTTGCATTATCAGGGGAAGCAGTTGGAATAGAGAATGCTATTTGAAGAGTTTGGATTTTCTTTGATTTTCAGTGTTATATATGATGAAGTTTTTATGACAGTGGTAGCATAGTTATCGTATATGAATTGTGTAACTGAATTCTATTCGTGCTCCAGTTTTGGATGGTTTTAATACATTGTTGCTTCCATACATACGCTGGTATTATTAATATGATGTATGCTTGCTGGGTCTAAAGTTGATATCAAATTAAAATTTTGAAGTTCTTCCACAAGTATTTGTCCAGCATATTATATATTTACATGAACCAACAACAAGGAATGCACCACCTCTGTTGAATGTAGCTGTGATACCCTTCAGCATGGAGTTTATTTTGACATTATGGGTGCCACGAAACACTGTATTGTTGACTAATATAAGCCAGAGGACCAACACTATACCGTTTGCTAAGTATTTGGACATGTAAGGAGGTCTATCAATGCTGTTTCAGCGTGCTAGAGATTTATTCCAATGCCCATGACATGGCGTTATAATTATTGAAGTTTTTATAGCCATCATTTCTGATTTGAAAGTGAAGGAGTACTTGAAGGATCCAAGCAAGTTTGCAGTTGCTGCTGCCCCAATTGTGGCATTGTATTTAAAAGCCATTATAGTTTCTGTCTACATATATATGCATTGATTCCCTGATTCATTTGCTACACATTTATACAAGATATTGCTGTGTACTGTGAGTGGATATTACTTTTGTGCATTAAGTAATAATTTTGATCATTTTTTAAGGTGTAAATCTGACATTGAAGAAAAATGGCCAGAATCAGTGAAGTATTAGAGTTCATGAAAACTCTTATACAATCTACTGTTGATGACACATTACAAATAAGCAAAGGATCTCTCTCAGAAATTCAGACATGTCTGCAAAATGCACAGGAAAAGATTGTTTTTTTGCAGCTTGAATCTCAGCTACAACAAGAAGAATTACAGCACTGGAGTCATCATTCTGAATCTGTTTCTGTTCAGAACATTGAGACAACCACGCATCAGCAACAAGTCAATAATGTTACTGTTCAATCAAATAAAGCAGCAATTGTACATGTAGATGCAGAAACTCAGTCTGCACTTCCCAAGCCCATCATCAGACCTTGGGAACAACTCGTCCACAACAAACACAGAACTGGTCTTGGATATGACAAGGACTCGTCCTTTCATATTCCAGACTACTCAAAGCCCATTCAGTTTCAGAGTGCTGGATTCATTCATGACAGTTCATCTGCTCTTCATGACAGTTCACCTCCAGCTGTTCCAGACACTGCCCCTCTTTCACAGCAACAACAACAACAACAACAGATTATGAAATGCCAACACTATGACCGAGTTGGCCATTTGAAAGATCACTATTTTGATCTTCATCCATGTAAGCACTGTCATAAAACCAGTCATTCTTCACACAGATGCTTCAGAAACAAACGTCCTGCAAGAACAAAGATCCATCTTGGATGGATCGCTTCTTGGCAATGGGTATCAACAACCAAGAAGATATTCCAAACACATGTCAGAACTTGTTCCAGAATATTGAACAGTCTTGCAGTTGAGTTTTCTCCATCATATCACCTTGTATCTGACAGGGGGAAATGATGGTCATCTACAAGCTTCAAAGCCACATCAAGCGAGCCTGAGCCACAACCTGCCACACCAGTTTCAGAGTTGTAGCCAGAAACAAAGATTCCCATGAACATGCCTTCAGTTGGCAATCTGGGACACTTCCTCTAGTAGAAGACTTTAGCTTCTTGCCAGCTTTAGAAGAAATCCAGAAACAAAATTGAGAACACTTCCTCTAGCAGAAGACTCTAGCTTCTTGCCAGTTTTGGAAGAGTTCCAGGAATTGCATTAAGCATTCCAGAGTTGTTGGTCATCCTTAAACTATCACAGGTTGAGACTTCCCTATTGTTCTCGCTCCCATGTGTGTTTAACACAATATACAAAAATTAATAGTACATTACATATTATGAAAACTGAACCTAGTTACATATTTCAACATGGAGCAAACAAGCGAGGGTCCATTGTGAGATGTTTCCATTAAGTTCAAAACAATACAAAGAAGAGGCCTCCATAAAGTCTTCAGAAGTTCACATTGGTAAGTTGAAAAGGAGAGGTAACAACACTTGTAGAGGTAAACCAATAAGTAGGTTACATTAACCTATCATAGAGAAAAATACTCTATAATAAGCTAAGAGTCCTTCATATAAGAATCCCTGGTCAAAAGTAGTGGGAGATATCCCTACAGATTGTTAGTTGATACTTCATCAATACCACCAATGATAATTTTATCTTTGCCTCAATTTTGTTAATTATTAGAGAGGAAGGGCCCATATGTGGAGTGCACAACTAGGGGTATTACGTAAGATGATTCCATCAAGTTCAATAAGAATGCAGAGAAGAAGGCTACACAAATCCTTTAGAAGTTCACTTTGATAAGCCCAAAAGAAGATGTGGTAGTGACTTTTTCCTTTCTATTTCCAAAGAATCTATATTATGCCACCTCTTGCTGCAAAAGAAAAGAGGGAGGAATGCTTATCTTGAAAGATGGTTTACACCTTAGGGAATCCTAAAAAGTTATGAGCCTTGAAGGAGGGTTGAAACCCTAGGAAAAAAAACCTAAGAAACCTTAGAAAAAGAGATGATCTAAAGACCCTAGTTCCACAATTGCAAATAAGCCTTAAGCAATGTGACTAACCAAGAATATTTGGATCAATTGTTGATGTGAGCCTTTAAAAGATGGTTTAAACCTTAGTAATATTTAAAAAGAGATGATTTAATAAACCTAGTTCCAAAACCCTTAGGTGATGCCACTAGCCAAAAATATTTGGCTCAAACATTGAATTGAGTAGGTGAAGATCATACCTACTTTGAGACCATGTAGGAATTATTCACAAGAGTGAGAAGAACTGAATACAACTAACCAAAAAACCTTAAATCTTGCAATAAATATAGGAGAAAACAATGCTAGGGAAACTTAGCATAAGATCAACAATGTGTACTAGAGGTGAATCATAAACAAAGAGAATCACTAAGTGTGCTAGAGAGAAGATTACCACCATGTATAAAAGATAACTCAATCACACACTAATCAGACATATAAATGAATGAAATAAATTGATCACTTAATATAAAATATAAATACCAAAATGTTTATTTATATTTTTCTCAAATAGTTGGATGTTCTCTCAAAAAAAAGTTAGGAGCACACATAAGTAACTCTTATTGACTAAATTAACCTTAGTCAAATCTAACAATAATAATTATGTATAAATTCATCATTGTCAAAGTCCATTTCATTTTCAAATGAACATAAAATGGGATTTAACTCATTCTCTAAAAACCTTTCTACTTATTAGAACAAAGAATACTTTGAAGCTTAGTTATTTACTTTTCCTTTTTGTTCTCCTTACTTTCTTGCAATATTTCTAAAATAAAGTGAGAAAATGAGATGAAATTATGATAATATTAATGAAATATTAAAGATCTTTTACCCACTATACATTTATTTTTAATTTGTTACTTGTTTTTCTTAGTAACCAAAGGAATCAATAGCTAGGTTGGGCTCGTAATTACGTGACACAAGGTTGATTCTAATTGTTACCACTATAACCACTAAGTTCCCACAACTACCCCTACCATGGACATAGATAAATTTGGGTTTGAGCTAGTGGCCTTTACACAAGGAGTTCCTTAATAGTACACCTTATCACCAACTAATATACAACTTGATGACTTGTTTTTAACTCATTCCTAGTTTCAAAATGAAGAATAAATATCTAATCGAAAAAAACAAGAAGACAAAGTTTCCTCCATTGATGCTACTATTGACCATCACAAACAAAATTCAAAAAATATTTTTCTTTAAAACACTCTTTTTATATCATTTCTTGTTGCAATAGAAGAAATCAAATGTGCAGTAAAATAAATTAAGGTTTCATTTCTTAAAAACGACTTTGACACAAATGCTTGTGGATTTATAGTTAGGCTTAGTGGTATATAAAAATATTTGGTATCAAAGATCTCTCTTAAGTGAAAATAAGGAAGTATTTTTTTTTTGCATATTTTTCACGGGAAAAAATGGTGGTGCAGGCTTCATATTATTTTTTTAAATTTATAAGAATAATTTGAAAAAACCAGTTGGAAATTTGAGCTACTCTTGGAAAAAAATTGACTAAAAAAATAGTTTGAAACAAAGTTCGAGAAGTAGAGATATTGCTAATTTAAAAGCAAATATTTTAGGGTTTTTCTTTGATATATTACTTATATGTCAATAAAACTAACACCAATAATGCAAAGTGGCTATGGAATTTCATACTTGTGGTCATAATATCCAATCAAAGAAGTGCATTCGTAGTTATACTCATTTTAATTTAGTTGTCTCAAGATTTTTCTCTACAATTATTGTGTTTGTGATTTGGTTATATTTTGTGTGAACCTATTACTCCTGAGTTAATTTATATCATATATTTTCAAATTTATTTAGTTCCATTGAAAAGTATGTGGTTTAATCTAAAAAACTAATTTTTTTTTTTGAATTTGTCGTGACAAGATGTCTTTTACTAGCAAAGATGGTAGTCATAGTAATGGAGAATTCAAAGTTTTCTTACACTATGGTATTAAAGTAGATCCTACAATTTGTTGGAGATCATTGGACTTTGTTAAGATGATGACATTTTCTGATGAAGCATGTGAAAAAACATATCCACAACACACAAATTAAAAGTGATATTATTCAAAAAATTTAATGATTTGAAGCTCATCATCGATAAATATGTGTGGCATTTAAATTTTCATGCCATAGATAAGAATTATGTATATGTTATTCTTAGGTATCCTTGGATGGTGTTATCCATGATAACCACTAAAAATAAATTTTAATTTTATTAGTTAAGTTTTTCCACCACTGATCTTTACATCTATCTGTTGCTTTTTTTGAAAGAGGTTGTTGTGTTTTACATTTGAAGATTAAGAAGGAAGGACAAGTCTATTCTATTTGTTTTGGAGAAATTACCATATTCCCATATTATCATTCCATTTCATCTTGTCTTTCAACTCTAGGCGTAACCCATTCCAACTCTAGTCATAACCCATTCCTACTCTAGCCGTGTTTCCCCATTTCAACTCTAGCTGCAATAACCCATTCCAGCTCTAGCTATGTTCCACCCATTTCCAAACTCTAGTCGTCGCCCATTCCCCTTTGAAATACTTTATAAACATGCCGCAGTCCTTTTTCAAAGGCTGGACCCGCAAATCATATCGCTATCAGCCTTTCCCTTTTTCCTTTACATACATATCCATCATCTCCCTTTTTCCGCTGATTGCAATATCACATTTCCCGCTAATCGCGCAAATTTTTTTTCCATGATGATTGTGATATCGCATTCCCATCGATATCACATATCACAAACTCCCTTTTCAATTGCGATATCATAAGTCCCATTATCCTCTACCTTGCCAATTACGATATTGTTCCGCTTGGTGATTGCGATATCGCAATCGGAGATCGTGTTGGACACCTAATCCTCTAAGGGTTGGTGTGGAAGCTGAACAACCAAAGGGAGTCCAAGGGACCACTTGGAATATGAAACCAAGGGTCACTCCTATGTATTATAAATATGTATCATTATGAATAAGATATGCAATTCATTGATTTATCATTCAGATTTTGTTCACATTCCATGTATGTCTAACATGGTATCAAAGCAGGTTCCTTCCTACCCTACTCAAATTTGAATTGCTAGGTTTATGTAGTGATTTTGGGTGTTTCTCTATTATGTGCAAAAATGTATCTTTGTCAGCTACTTCCTTGCGTTGTCTACAGTCTTGAAATAGGAAAAAAAATATTGTTGGTTTGTTGCATGGTTTGATGATTCTTTATCTCTGTTACACAATATTTTGTCACCGTCCTTGTTACCCCTTCTCCCGCACATTGGAGGACCTATTCTAGGACCTGTGAGAAGTGACATAACTTGAAAACACCTGCATTGTATCCCCTTGAGTATGTACTTTATATTCCCTGAAGACACCTTCTGCAAAATACCCATAAATATAGCCCTTTTTCCATTGGCACTGTTCCACAGTGTATCACTCACGCCAATGGGGGAAATCCTCCAAAGAGTTCATGCCAGCTGGTGCTCTGTGTTAGAGTCGCACTAGCGCCAACCCAGTTGGGTAAAGTTTTTAACAAACAAACTTCCGAAGGTTCCTTCTAACCTATTCATGAACCGATTCCAGTTTGAGTTAGTTCAGTTGGGCTTCGAATCTCCCAAGGAGGGAAGTAGTTGTCCACCTCTAATGGAAGCTACCTAATGATAAGGACAACCCCATGAATCTTGTGGATGGTCTTATCTACTTCTCCTACCTCTATATAAGCTTGTCTCTTTGCCTTTGACAAGCTAGTTAGTAATTCTACTCTTCAAGCTCCCAAATCTAAGTCCCAAAGTCTGAGAATTGCTAAGCTCATGCTACAAGATGCCTTGTTCATCCCCATAAGGCTATATCTTTAAGGAGGAGATCCATGTCCAAGTAACCAAGGAGAGAGAGGCTTGTTCTGTATCCCCTACAAGATTTGCAAGGCATGTGTTGCTGATCACCCAGCCAAAGGAGGATTTGACGTCAGAACTTGGTTGTATTCTCTTTTGTTTATCAATAATAATGACGACTATCATTATGGTTCCACTCATATTGTCTTTATAATGATGTTTGAGTTGTATCCTTTCTGACCGATACATAGTTGCACTTCTTGGATTTTATGCTTGTATTTGTCTTGTTCTTTGCATGTGCAAGTGTTTGTTCACGATGATCGTGAGGATTGTGACCAGCTGAAGTGAAAGAACGGGAGCGGAGACTCTTCTACAAATACTAGCATTGGATTCAAGGTAGGCCCTCATCATCAGTCTTTACTTTGCAATTAGGAACCTACGTGTTAGCATTGTTTGATTGTTGCTAGACCCCATTTAGGCTAGTGGGATCACCTCTGTCCGCAGAGGGGATTTACCTGTACAACAATCTCTATGATTCCCCGCTAACTTTATTGCATGCAACACACAAAATAATAAGAAACGATCCCAGGTAATTTGTAAATCCTATTATCATATGTGATGGAAGTGTTTACCTCTCTGCAAGTCACTGTTATATTTGTGCTCTGCCTCTTCATCCATTTGTAGCATTACTTCACTACACCTCTCAAAATACAATGGTGATGAAGTAAGTGTGTTGGAATTGTGTGTTTGAAATCATAAAGCTTTGGATTTTTTCCTGTTCAAGTCACCTACTCTGACCATTGAAGTTCTGTGCATTTTGAAGTTAGGGTGCAGTCATATTTCTAGTATGTACATAAGTAAAAAATCCCATATGTAGAAGCTCTTGTAATGTGCGTTCATTAAATCTAGTTGGGTTCAATAATGTGCGTTTTCCCTTGCCATTTTGCTATACGCAGTCGGCCTTTTGTATTTTTCGATTATCTATGTTAAGCACTCTCCTCGCAGGCTCCTAGCATTAGAAAAGGAGCTCCTTCTGATGGCGTCAGAGCAGTGATCAAATCACTCTCAATATGATGCTATTGGAAGAGGAGGATAAGTAACAGGAAGTGGATTAGATGGATGTGTATACTATTCTAGAGAGGGCTTGAAAACTAAGGGATTCAATGAAAGGGCGCTATCACATTATTTAGGCAGTGGCCAGGTGCTCAGTCATGGCTTTTCTTATCGATTTTATTGACTTCGAGGTCCCATCCCACTCATCTTTTCTTTGAAAGAGTTCAGGATCGATATTGGTATTATTATAGTTTCTTTTCTCCCTTGCCCAAGTCGCAAGTTCAAGGCACCTTGCTCGCATGAAAGGTCGTGGGTTCAAATTCCAAAATTGAACTTTCCCAAATCAGAGAGACGATAACATGATGCCCTCCTCATTGGGATGGTGTCGCCTGGAGGATCTGGCTTAGAATCTGAGTTTAGTGGACATTGCTCTCTGTGAATCTTGAGAAGATTTTTTTGAGTGGATAGAATGGATACTTGAAAATGATGTAAGTGACATTCTTGATCTCACTTTGAGTAGAGACTCAGATGAGGAAAAACATGTCTAGTAGGAGAAGACAGAGGTAACCAATTATAAGCTTATCCTTGGTGGAAGAAATATCCATGTCACAAAAGAAAACAAGCATGAATATGTGGATCTTGTTGCAGAGCATACACTGACCACCAACCACATTTCCATCTATTTTCCATCAAGCTAGTTTAGAAATTTACTACCATTGAAGCAAGTAGATCGAAAAAAATCTGGTGGACTTGGACAAGCTGACATAGTTATTGTTGTTAATTTTTTATGGAGGCAAGGTAGTTATAGCTAACGCTTTTTTGTCATTTCTGAGAACACACATGTGCTGTTTGGATACATGATGCTAAATCAAGGTTTTGCAACTAGGTATCAACATGACCGATTGTTGAAAGTGTCTGTATGGTTTCAATCAATTTTTTTGGGTACTTTAAGTTTCAATTCTTCGATTGTTCCTTAGGTTTATTACCATTTTGGACTTCTTCACTGCCCGCATTATGTGCTCTAAGCTTCATTGTAAATGATTTGGATCTGTGTTTCAATGCATCATTGTCGTTCCACATGATACACCCCTCCCATGCAATATTTTCTCCAATGCCTAACCTTACGTCGACTATCTAAAAGAATTGTTGGAGCAGTGGTTTTTCTGTGCTCTCACACTTCCTTTTATCCATTTAAGAATCCCCAACATTGGAGGAAGATATAGATCGAGACCTAGTAGTTGTTTCTATGGAGATAGTTGCAGATTATAAATCGTTCTCTATGAAGGATATTAACTTGTTAAGGTCAAGTTTTATTAACATGAAATGTTCACTGTTGAATATTTAAAGTGAAAGAAAATCAAATTAGGAGGGAGGAACGCTTCTGCAAGTAGTTATGTTAAAGCCTACACTCTTTGTTTGTTTGTTAAAAAAATGGCTAAAATTTATGAAGTATTAGAGTTATTGGAAACTTTGATACAATATAATGATGATGACACAATGAAAATAAGCAAAGACTCTCTTTCAGACATTCGAAATTGTCTACAAAATGCACAAAAGAAAATTGACATTTTGCAGCTTGAATCTCAGCTTCAACAAGATGAGTTACAGAAAAGACATCATTTTGAACCTATTTCTATTCAGAACATTGAAACAAATTCCCATACACAACAAGTCAATCATGTTACAGTTGATTCAGGTCCAGTGCAAAATGAAGCAGCAATTGTACATGCAGATGCAGAAATTTAGCCTGCACTTCCCAATCAGTCATCAGACCATGGGAAGAGCTTGTCCATAACAAGAACATAATAGGTCTTGGATATTATAAAGAGGTTTCCTTTCTGTTGTGGCAACAACCACCACCCTATTAAGACCTGATATGGCAGCAAATTTGAATGGGTCCCCTAGAAGTTTGATATTTCATTTTTCCGAATGATATCTCTCCGAATGATCTGTCTTTATTCTAGGGATTTCAACTCTGTGCTGAGTCAAATATTCAATTCTTAATGGTTAAGACCCCTTGAATAAATCTCTGCGGCATGATTCATTTATAACCCAGTCTGGCCCTTCATTCATTTTCTGTCATCGGGACTTTTCTCAATCCTCATAGACATTCATGGTACTCTATCCCTGCACATATAATCACCCCCACTCTTTACTATGGGTGTTGCGGAATCAACCCTTAAAAACCTTCTATTGTATCCTTATCTCGATATCAATGCTTTGATAATAGAAATACTCAACAAGCATCATTAACTTACCTTTTCCATGCTTTTCTGGTCTTTATACGTCTCCCTATGCATGCCTTTATCGCTATTGCAATATCACAATTTTTGCGGTCACACTACGCATTCCCCTCTTGCAACTGATATGCGAGGACCTTCCAGACCCCAAATGAAATTAATCGCATATGTATCCTATCAGTTTTGACATTACATCGCTTATCATAATAGCTTGCCCGCCCCCCATCGCATATTACAACCGTGCTTCATTGAAGCCAAAGGTCTGTTCACTCGCCATTGAAACATTGTGATGCGATATTTGTTAAAGCTTCTCCACAGTTGATCAGAGAATTTGATCCAATGGTCAACCGATCGCATCGCATATCGCAATCGGCAGAACCAGAGGCTCATACATAAGGCGTTCCACGATATGGCGGACCTGCCGGGATCATTAACCGCATCACATTTCGGGTCCACTTTCCCAATTGTAAATTACAATCGACAAAGTTCAGCGTTTATATATAAAGCACGATGCGATATGGCGGACCTGCTGGACTATTAAGCACAACATATATATTTTTGGGTCCAGCCTATCGCATATTATAATCGGCAGTCGGCGAAAGTAAAGTGACATGCAATATGCGAAGGGGCGATGAGCAGACTCGACGATAACTATAGACCCGGGTGCATGGTATTTGAAGTCCGGCCTTATGGTTTAGCTGAGGGTTTTCCTATGTATTCCCATGTGTCTCGATATAGTGTTTCGATCGAGGTTTTAAAAGGAAAATATAATAAAATGAATGGTCCAGGTTCAACAACTTATTAATTATGATTGCTTTGCATTGTGAGATTAAATAGAAACTTTGACAGAAGATGAGGTTTGTTTGTGGGCATATCTGTCATATTCTCTCATAATAATAGCTAATATGAACTATTTCTATAGATGAGCATCAAGAGAAGAAAGGCGAGTTTGAGTGGATCCAATAACGGATAAATTTGATTTGTATCAAGATGACACCTCTGCGCCACCGATGTCAATGTTGCAAAGGCATACTCTGCAAGAAAGGGATACGAACCGCCATAGTGCATAATGAAGACACGCTCTATGTTCAGTGGAAGCACTGAAGATAACACTGATCAATCAAATGTCATTACCTCCAGATACACCTTAAAGCATGCCAAATGTGGGATGATGAGCGCAGTGTCTTCAGTTTCCTTTAGGAAATGATAGGGAATAATGTCCGCTCCATATAGGTGCAGAGAGATGACACGTAGTCATGCTCTCTTAATCGACATCCTTTCATTTTCCCTAGAAAATAAAAACGCCCCAACAAATGTAGCATCAAGGTGTTGGCAACTTGACGGACCATTCTACATCCGCATATTTAATTTGTATATTGAATAAGCCGAGAAGATGTAGGGTCAGGGGGATATAGAGAGTCTGTTTCTTCCTGCATAAGTATTACCTCCGGAGATGGAGGGAGGACTTTTTTTTTGGGCAGAACAAATTTTGATTTATTGTGCTAATAAAGAAGACTATTTGGGTCAAGAAGGAGCCTTTTTTAGATTTATTTTCCTCTTCTTTCATGTGTTTAGAATCAAGATGTTGTCGCTGCCATAAATATAAATGTGTTTTATCTTATGCATATTGATGATAGACAGTTCGTGACTAGTCTTGGTTATTCAAATATAATTTGTTACCATGATTAATTCATGAGCGGTTTCTGATTCGAAACCTTGTTAAACATCAGTTGCAAGCTTTATTTGTATGGAAAGGAATGTGTATTCCTGTATGAGTAATTAGATTGCAATTAAGTTTTAATACAACCTTGTACATTTGTGCACAAGTAATTGATTCATTTGGAATTGGAATCTATATATGATGTTTAACCTCTTTTTTGTTATGCTACTGCAGGGTAGATTAGAATAGTTAGGACTGTTGAGATTGCAACAAGATGATGGAGCTTAGTGAAAAGAGTCGCCTTCACTAAGTGGGCCCGCAGGCTATTTTTTGGCGCAAGTCTATTTTTAGACTATGTCTATTTTTAGACATATGGATCATGTCTATGGATTGCAGGTTGTTGTTTATGGATGATTGATCAAGTTGGGAAAAATAGATGGACTTCTATTTTTGATGAAAGTGTGAGTGACCACAGTGTGAGTGATCAAGTCTATTTTTAGACTGGCTGTCAAAAATAGAAAAGTCAAATATTATTATCTCACAATAATATTTGGACTATAAACTTAATCTTATTCTCTTGGAGCACTTCAGTTTGAGCTACAGAGGTGGCACATGCAGCTGTCAGAAGGAAATATGCTTTTCTTATGAGTCAGTTGAGTTTTTACGTGCATGACTTCAGTTAGAACTAAATCAGTTGAGTTTGGTGGAGTTGATTGTGGAGTTGATGGAGTTGTGTTCAGTTCAGCTTTGTTAAACTGGTTGTATTTAGTCTAACTGGCAAATAGACTAGAGATGAATTGGGTGAATTAGTTATTAATTAATTCACAAGTTATTAACTCATAATACAACTAATGAATACATCAGTTAACTCATTTGCATGTCAGTGCATGTT